>JAJOZX010011164.1:0-25000 GCA_023014485.1 Bathynomus jamesi
GTCAACAGAGTGGTGGTCCAATCGATCATTTACTGTAAATTAATTAGTTAAATTTCTGATTAAATTTTTCCTTTCTCATGATATTCGTTTTTTTGACCCATGTTGTTACTTTTGTTAATTGCGAGAAAACTATAAAAGATATCAGAATTCCGTTTCTTGCATTCAAAAAAAGAAGTTTGAAAGTATCTTGCCTATAAAAATTGTCATGATAAGGAATGGGGTTACTGAGATATTAATTTTTAAAAAATGCGTCATTTTTTTCGGACCACCCGATATATATATATATATATATATATATATATATATATATATATATATATATATATATATATATATATGCACCTCGGTGGTGTAGTGGTTAGCGTAGCTGACTACGAATCCATCGGCCCCGGAATCCAGACCCAGTGACAGCAGGCGGCGCTCAGCAAACCCAGCTGTTCATCTTTCACACAATAAATATTGGTTGGTTGGTAAATAAATGGATATCCTGGGTAGCCTAGTGGTTAAGATGCTGGGAGGCTGGTGGGGCGTGGTTTGGATTCCACGTTAAACTGTAGGTCTAAGGTGGAGTGACAAGCTTGACCTTCGTCAGAATGAACAATTCGACCGGAAACTAAACCAAGGTTAACCATGGTATATATACAGGGTGACCCATAAACCTCAATCGGTTATAATTAAAACGAAAATCCATCTAGAGGATTTAAAAAAGAAATTAAAACAATTTAATTTTTTTAATTTTCTAAAATAATCAATAAATATTTCTAAACTTATTATAAAATTTTTACTTTGTTTGATTTTTGTATTTTCGCTTTAATTATAACCGATTTGGATTTATGGGCCACCCTGTATATATATTCCTAAGTAGCACCAATACTGAGCCAATTTTAACTCTCATTAACCGATTTTGTAAAAAAATCGAACCTGTAGGAAATACTTTTTTGAGGTTAGGTTACGTTAATTCAGATTAAATTAACCTAACTTAAAACAAATCAGTGGGTGTGTAAAAGTCTGAATTATGATAGAATGGAGTACGAGTTACTTGATTTATAGATATTTTTAATTAAAATCCTGACGCGGGTGAAATTTAATAAAAAAAAAGCGCTTTCTCTAAACTTCTTAAGAATTAATAATAAAAATAATAATAATAACTATATTAATAAGAGAAATAATAATAATAATAATAATAATAAAGTTAATAATAATAATTATGATTGTATCAGTAATAATACCAAGAGCGATAGAGAAAAAAACTCAATAATACTTGCAATAATTAGGACGGGAAAACTAAAGTGGATTATAAAGAAATAGAGTATATTATGTACCGGATAAATATTGAAATCGTAACTACAAAATAAGGAAAAAGTAAGGTATAAAAAGTTCTTCTGAATTTTATTCCGAGTTTGGTTTTTTGGGAGGTTATTCTACCCTGAGACGTGGTTTTCTTTAAATTCTAATCCGTTTGGGTTTACAAATACAGTGTTTTCCCGTGTTCAATCTACAGATATATATAAAAAAAAATTATTCTAAATTAAATACAGGCCTGTAGACGGACGGTTTGCAAATGTGGATACTTGAGGTTCTTAGTACAGTTTGTGTAAAGCAAGCCTCAAGTGCGAGTATGACTGTGGTTGATATAGGCAAATTTGTGCTACCTTAGGAAGGAAACACAAATTTGTGGTGCATCTTGCTCCTGAAGAATCGTGCGCCAGGACTGTTAATAACTGGGGGTGTCTGCAATACAAACTAACAAAAATTTCAATAAATTGAATACGGATATAGATGTTATTTTAACTAGAATAACAGAGCGTTGTTGCTTTTAGTGGTGATGATCCACGTACGGAAGCCTCATCACTGTTTTGACCTTCTATTTGATTGCCAATCCGCTGCGAGCTGTTTATACTCTGAAATGGATGTGTGGGCGGAATGTTGTTCTATGTGAAAAGATGTTTAATTCGTCATAATTCCACTTACACCATGAATGCATGCAACGATGAATAATACACTGTGTGTGTGTGTATATATATATATATGTATGTGATATATATATATATATATATATATATATATATATATATATATATATATGTGTGTGTGTGTGTGTGTGTGTGTGTGTGTGTGTGTGTGTGTATGTGTAATGTCACGTGGGGTGCAGTTCCCGCGCACGCTTGAATGGATGTAAATCACTTTGGAACTCTCTAATCCAACTGGGTCCCAATTGAAGGAATTTCTGCGTCGAGTTCGGAAGGTATGATCCATAACATATATCACTTGCCGGATAACTCGTAGGAAAGTTACTCTATAGTTTCTCTTACTGTCACTACCATGGTATGCTCTACAGGCGTGTCACGTCACGGATAAATCTTTATAGCACAAAACTAATGTCACAAGTTCACATTAATTTGTATTTGTTAATATATTTAAGTAATAAAGTTATCTACTCACTGTTAGGTTGAAACCTTTGGTAATATTTCGTTAGCTTCCGCCCGAATTGTTCATTCTGACGAAGGTCAAGCTTCTCATTCCACCTTAGACCTACAGTTTAACGTAGAATCCGAACCACACCCCACCAGCAGCCCAGCGTCTTAACCACTAGGCCACCCAGGGTACCCATTTATCTACCAACCACTTTCTTTATTGTGTGGAAGTATGAACAGCTGGGTTTTATGAACAGCTGGGTTTTGTTGCTGCCGCTACCAGGTCTCGATCCCGGGGCCGATGTATTCGTAGTCAGCGACGCTAACCATTACACCACCGATGCGAGAAACGGACGAGAAAAATATATAAATCACTTCTTAGTTCTATTCATGAAATCATTAATTAAAAATTTAATTGACGGTAATTCAAGTATTTTTAATTAATTTTAATTTTCTTCCTTTGATTAGAAGTGAAATTTTGTCTTTTCTTTCTTGAAAAATGTGTATAGCAAAAATGAATTAAAAAAAAATGAAGTGTTTATAAAAAGGAAGATAAATAATCACACTTTGTTATGATTTCACAAATGTGAAGCAAAATCAGTAAAATTAAATAACTGGTAGCTACGAAGCTAAAACAGTAATTTTATGGTTAGTATACTGTAAGTTAACTGTAATCTCTGTACCAGGGACTATTATTACTGAATGAAATTGTTTGTAATGGGAAGAACAGCGTCACCGACTTCACAGAGGCTGCGTTAGTGAACAAAAAGTCTAAATCGAGGCTCCTCGATCTTTTATAACTTCCGGAGGTGGAGAACATAGAAGTTCGAGGTCACACACCTTAAGGAAGGGTCTCGAGCCTCCGTATTAATAAGAAGGTTTTTCGTCGGTACTTGGGATGAGTATTTCGTAAAATTTACTGTGATTCGAAGGAATTGGAATGAAGCGCTTACGAGGAGGTCTATCAATGAAGGCTATGGTATAATGATAGGTTTGCAGAAATTAAACTTAAGGGCTCCGGGCTGGCGAGTTTAAGGGTGGTATCAAAGTTATTCAAATGGTTTTACTTTGAAGGGAAATAATAATATAAAAGGGATTCTACTGTATAAGTAAAAGGAACATTTTTGTTGAATTTAACGGAAGGTTATGAAGTGGTCGAATTAAGATGGAATTTGGACCATAGAGAGGGTATTTATAAGCAGGGCCGTAACTAGGGTTTAGAAATTAGTGAAGTCCAGATTTTTTTCGAGCGCGGCGGGACGAGCAAAATTCAGACCAAAATGACATCTACAAACACAACCCAAGCTATACACTAAACACAAAACACAAAACGCTCGACGCTCCCTCTTTTCAAAAGAAAAGCGGTAATATGCGTTTCATACACGGAGAACGGTTCAGTCTCTTTTTTTTTTTGGGGGAAATAATTACCGAGGTCCGGACCTCGGTGACCTCATAGGTAGTTACGGCCATGTTTATAAGGGGAGCCAATTTATATAAGGCTATAGTTAATTAACCTTTAACTATGGGCACTATAAAAGAGTTTATTAAAAAATAATTATGCTAATGAATATCAGTTTGACGAGATGCATTCCTGCAAGTGCTCAGTCACTGATGACGGGGCGAAGTTAGACGACGATATAAATGGGGGACAGAAGAATTCATGCAGCGAAGAATGTATGCAATATGTGAATTATGCAATGAGCGCATGAATTATGTGCAAAACACATGAAAGAGCCTATGACGAATTAGCATTCGGAGTTTCAACTCATTTGTTACATGGGATATTTCAGGATTAATGAGATGTATCAATGTATGGGATGCCAATATATGTTGTATTCTCCTCTCTTACAATTCCAATTTATTTTATTTCGTTAAAACCATATAAATTCCGAAGTTATAAAAACTTGAAGTCGCTTCACGACCGCTCCCCTATGCATACAAGAAAATTATTTAATTCTACTTAATTGACGTACTTCGCGGGCCTAGATGCAATCATTAGCAGAGAAAGGATTGGCTCTCACGGATGCGCCGGGCAAAATTAAGGGTTGCAAATATTTTCATGACCATACATCCTGCATTTAGTAATTCTCGTGACTATATCATGCATTTGGTATTTCCTTTCAAACGGAATTCACACGCGAGTTGACGCAAAGGCACCTCGTGCTGGTGACGTAATACGTATTCACTCGTCCCACGCTCTTTGTACGAATGACGTAGGTTCCGGTTCTTCTAATATAAAAAGTAAGCGCTCACACCCTTAACTCAGATTTTTTGCGCGCGGAGGTCAGACGCAGACCTCCGGATCGGGGCAGCGGCCCGATCCGTATAGAGAAATTAATTCAGATTTCGACAGAGTTCCGCACGCGGCGTTTGAACGCCAATCTCCGGATTGGGGCGGGAAGCCCAATCCGTTATTATCTCCCTTCAAGAGAAGCAAACAGACTACACTCATTTAAGCAACTTCAATTTTAAGCCCCGTGTACGAGGGCAAATTTGCTTTTACGAAGTCTTGGGACACATATCTAGCCAAGTCTAATAAATTACTTTGATTTAAAGTCGACCAAGAAACGATATGACTTCTATTAATTTTATTTCAAATATTAAGACAATCTGATTGAAGTACATTAAACGAAAACTTTGCCAGATATTTTCTTGTCCTCCCGATCCCGTAAATCGCACTTAACCTCGAGTGCCTGAGGAGGTAAGAAATCGCGACGACTTCCTCAGGTCTACTTCGCCAGGAGTATTTTTCTGTTACACGGGAACAAACCCAAAAGGAAGGAGTGTAATATATATATATATATATATAATATATATATATATATATATACGACTTCTTCAGCAGAGGTACCTACATAAATAATATTCTTAAGTCCGTTTGCCAAGAGAAAATATTGAATTCGTCGATTTGCGGAGTCATTTTTATAATAAATAGGATTTATTTTTATGTGATGGTCTTCACCTGAATGGCGTGGAAGCAGCTCGTGTTGGTAGACTATGACATAGCTCTACGATGGCTTTTCAAGCAAAAAACAGCATAACTCCTACGAAAGCGACTAGCCTAACTTAAATTTTCCTTACAGTGAATGACTGCCTCCACGAAGAACTTCGAGATTCGACTGTGATACTCAAAATTTTATAAATGCATTTATATTAATGCTCGAAGTTTAAGATTTAAATTTGATGAACTATTAAGTATTATCCTTGACCAAAAATTTGAGGTTGTAGCAATTACTAAGTACTGATTAAATACAGAGAGTAGAGATTTTCTCGGAGAATATCATATTCCTGGTTATGAGATATTTAACAATGACAGAATAGAAAGAATGGGTGGTGGTACGGTACTGTACGTTTAATCACACTTAAAGTCCATAATTAAACATTGCAGAAATTGATAATATAAATGCGACCTTTGTTGAAATTAAAGACAACTCACGAAAAAATTAATTACAGGTTTAGTATATAGGCCTCCCTCTTAGACTGTCGATAGACTTCAGAAACTAATTTTTTATGTAAATAACGAACATGATGCGATAATTATGGGGGATCTTAATTTACCTTGCAGGAATAACGGTGATCCTTTACAGTCTCATTCCGGTCGTCGACTGTACGAGGGTTTTCTCGAAAGTTTACCTTTTCAAATAGTCAAGGAACACACTAGAAAACGCGATTTTCTAGATTTAGTTTTAAGTACAGACCTAGACTTAATTAATAATATCTCTGTAGGGGACTACTTCTCTACCAGTGATCAGAGGCAAATAACATTTGAAATTAAAATTAAGGACCTTTTCCAGTTTGTGTATCGTTTTTCATATAATTTATTTTGAGAATATTTTTGCTAAAACTAACGAAAATATCACGACTTAACCTAACCAATTATAAAGAGCGTACAGTTGATCTATTAGTAAATAGTAATACTATTCCAGAAACAAACAATGTTATAATTAATAATAGATCAAATGTACGCCCTTGATAATTGGTTAGGTTAAGTCGTGATATTTTCGTTAGTTTTAACAAAATATTCTCAAAAATAATTATATGAAAAAACGGTACACAAACTGGAAAAGGTCCAAAATTAATGTTCATAATTCAGAGCCTGGAATACGTTTGGATTTTAAAAGAGCTAAATTTCATGACATGACACTGCATCTTTCAACCCATAATTGATGTGGTTCTATCCCGTGATGATATTAATGGAAATAGATTTTTTTAATTATTTTAAACGTTTAGAATAGAATTATATTCCATTACATAAAAAGTGACTGGTGAAGTCTGTCAAACCTAAATGGTGGAATGCTGAAATTAAAGTAACTTAACGTTAAAAAGGAACGCGTGTTTTAGACTTAAAGGGACAAATAATTTGTCCGATGAAAATGCTTACAAGCTATTGAGAAGGCGAAGAAAAACTTATTAGAAAAAGGAAGCACAACTATGAGCTATATATAGTGAACCAAATTAAATCGAATCCAAAGGAATTCTATAATTATGTTAAGAATAAAAAATTAGCTTCGCAGACTACTGGTCCACTCACAGGTGCAAACAAATGACACAAATGACGGAAGTTTTAAATAAATTCTTCTCTTTCGTCTTTACTGACGAAAATATGAACAACATTCCCTTTCCCGTAATCGTGCTCAGTGACGATCATTTAAAGCTTCAAGATTTTACCATTAGTGAAATTGAAATATACTCGGCCGCAGGTAAATTTAATCCTAATAAAACTCCAGTTCCAGATGAGTACCATAGGGTACTTAAAGAAATGAACTGCGTAATGATCTCTTCTCTTTCATATACTGTATACTTAATTAATCATCTGGAGGAATTCCGTTCGATTGGAAACTTCCAAACATTACGCCAATATTTAAAAAGGGGGACAAATTGCTCTCGGAAAATTGTCGTTCCATTAGTCTGATTTCAGTAGTTGATAAGCTTATGGAGACGATCGTTCGGGACGAAATAGTTAATCACTTAAAATTTAATAATTTGATCAAAGATTCTCAACACCACTTTCGACGTAATCATTCTTGTATTACTAATGTGCTCAATTTTTTTAATTATATTGTAAATATATATATGACGAGAGTAAAATAGTAGATGTTATATATTTCGATTTTCAAAAGGCGTTTGATAAAGTGTCACATAGAAGATTATTAGCTAAACTTCAGTCGCGCGAAATTGATGGTAACGTTCTTCAATGGATCGACAATTGGCTGAGTGGTCGTAAACGAAGAGTGATCATTAATGGCAAATCGTCTAAATAGAGAAGTGTAACTAGCGGCTAACGAGGGATCAGTTCTGGGACCAGTTCTTTTACCAGTTCTTTTATTATTTATATTAATGAAATCGACATAGAAATTAAGAATATAATTTCAAAATTTGCGGATGATACCAAACAAAGTGGACGAACAAAATCAGCGACAGAACGATTGTAGATTCAAGTAGATATTATTAAGTTACTCGAGTGAGCAGAAATTTTGGAAATAAACTTTATTAATTAATTAATATAGCTACATGTAAAACGTTGCAACTCGGTAGAAACAGTGTTGAAGAAATGTATCCTACGCGCGACAAGACAATAGCGAGTGTTATGGAAGAGAAAGATTTAGCTATTATTGTTGCCGACACTCTTAAACGGAGTAAGCAACGTATCGAAGCTGTTAGAAAAGCAAATAGAATCTTAGGATTTCTTGGTAGATCATTAGCATTTAAATCGGATAAAACAATGTTAACATTATATAATTCCTTAGTACGCCCCGACCTGGACAACTGCGTTCAGTTCTGGTTCCCATATTTACGACAGGACATAGAATGGAGAGAGTGCAGCGAGAGGCTACTAAGATGATTCCTAGACTTTGAAACTTGTAAAAAGGCGGATTTGAGGAGATTTAATTTAGTTATTTAAAGGTTTTGATAATATCGACGCCGAAAAATATTTCACCTTCAGAAATGCAGATCAAAAAGGCGGTAATGGTCTAAAATTAGTGGGTAAACATTTTAATTCTAATGAAGCTAAACGTTTTTTCTTCAAGCGTATAGTTAATTCGGTCGAGTTCTTTAAAAAGAGTCTAGAATCTAGATGCTTATCTTGCTTTGAACCCTCAGTTGGAAGGATTGTTATCGCATAAAAGTATTGTAGGGTTTTCGCTTGGATTTCTTCTTCTTTACTTTAAAATTTTCACTTGTCTTTAAATTTCTTCGTTTTTAACCTTCGTTCTTAAACAGACATCCTTGTAGGAGCCAACCGGTCGTCTGTTGCTGTTTGTTTTGTGTTTTGTATTCCTTTGTATTCCTTTGTATTCCTGTGTATATATATATATATATATATATATATATGCGCCTCGGTGATGTAGTGGTTAGTGTAGCTGACTACAAATCCATCGGCCCCGGGATGCAGACCCGGTGACGGCAGGCGGCGCGCAGCAAAACCCAGCTGTTCATCCTTCCACACAATAAAGAAATTGCTTGGTAGATAAATGGGTACCCTGGGTTGCCTAGTGGTTAAGAGGCTTGGATGCTGTGGGGCATGGTTCGGATTCCACGTTAAACTGTAGGTCTAAATTAGAATGAGAAGCTTGACCTTCGTCAGAATGAACAATTCGGACGGAAGCAAAACCAAGGTTAATTAACCAAGGTTATATATATAAATTATACTAATAAAAAATTTTAAATTAGAAATGAAATTATTTTGTAAGAGCACAGTAAAGCCAAAAGCTTAATGGCCAAATTAAATAAAATAAGTAATCCAATTTCACAATTATTTATGTTTAAACAAAAATTGTATAAATTTTACTTATTTTATCAATAAAGGTTATTCAGTTCAATTCAATATTCAATAATTGGAGAAAATTCCTGTTTCAGATTGGGAAATAATGACTATTTTGAAGAAAAAGAAAAAAAAGGAAGTTTATGGAATTGAAAAAAAATCGAAATAAAAAAATCCGAATTTTCTTTGTTTTTCTTTTTTTTAAGACAATACCTTCATTTATGAATTTGTATTAATGATACTCGGTACCGTAAACTGGGGTGACTTCGGATAAAATGTAAGTAAAATGTTTTACTATTAAATAGCTCCTAAATGAAATAATAAGAATAAGAAATAGGAGGGGAATGTTCTGATACAAACGGAGTTTTGTTTACTTATTTCATTCATTTAGGAGCTATTTAATAGTAAAACTTTTTACTCAGATTTTGTTCGAAATCACCCCGTGTCCGAAGTCATCTCGGTTTACGGTAGTACATACAGTTATAGTTGTTGTTGGTTACAAATATTAATCTGTTGCGTGTAATAACTATTACAATGTGCAGTTACAAATAACCATTTTTAATAAACTAAGGCTCTTTTTGCGCGTAATAATCCATTTACGGAGCAAATTAATATTCCACTCAGAAATGAAAACCCCGTTAAAGAGAAAGGTCTCTTCTTTGCTCAAAAGACAAATTAATTTTTAATACATACGTGTATTATGTATGACACAAATGATAATGCGGTAAAGCAGCTTTTCACTGGTTTTTAACTAGCTTCGTATTCATTTCGAGAAACTTGCAAGGATAAACCCAAAAGATACTATAAAATCCTGCTATTCAGTTAAATAATTGACTCAATCATTGCATCAGCTTCTGAAGGAAAGTAAACCTATAAAATATTTTTAGGTAAAACTACAGTTATATCAACCTAGAATAACTTGGACCTGATTTGACGTAGCTAGACTTAATTGGTGAATATAAGATCCTTACTAAATGTTAGTATCAGCTTAACTGTGTCTTCCCTAATAGGGTCTAAGTATCCTCAGTAGACTTAAAATATTGGTATGCCTATTATGAAATGTAAATCATTATTTATGTGCTAAATAAACGTTAAAATTAAATAAAGTTCTCTCTTTCGCGCTCTCTCTCTCTCATATATATATATATATACACTTATCTACTTGTCTGTGTCTACCCACCTCTTTGTCTATCTCTATTTAGCCATCTGAATGGATGTATGTATACAATAAATAATTCTGTGTACTGTATTCAATTATTTACTCGCTTCAAATGAAGCCTGAAAGCAAAACTGTAAACGTGAACATTACTCGGGGATTTAGTCATCTTCCATATATGTATACCATTAGAATGGTCTGAGAATTTACTATAATACAGAATTAGTTTAAAAAAAAATATATAAGGTGCACACAAAGTCCTTTCCCGATTATAAACTTTAATAATTACATGAAATCCAAAGAAGAAGGCACAGTAATGCTTTGTTTTGTACGTTGTTGTATAACACATAAAGTTTTTTCTTGTCGATGTTTGATGTGGATTAATGCATGATAGACCTATTCTTCTTCACTGAAAAGAATGTTACGGCACAAGTGTACCTGGACATGCTCGAGTTCTTTGTAGTCCACAGTTGGAAGATCTTCAACCATCCATCGTTTTACGGCAAGACGGTGCGCCTCCACACTGGAGTTTCTTTGCGTGTGAATTCTTGAACATCACTTTTCCCCAAAGATGGACTGGGCGACAGTGGGCGTGACGGGCCGGTGCCATGGCTACCACGATCTTTGCCACGATTTCTGTTCAACTCTCTAACGCAAGGGTTAATCGGTATTTTCAGTTTTTCATTTACTCAACCGGTCAACTCTGGAACAATCTTCGTCAATCCATCTTCCCTCCGTCTATAACATCCACCCTTTCAAACGCAGTGTGTCCAGGCATCTCGAAAACCCTGGACTTTGATTTTGGCTTTCGTCTCCCTTTATGGGAAGGGCGTTTTTGCGGGCCCTTCTTCTCCGCATAAAAAAAAACACTTAATAAGTTAGTCATACAAGCTTGTACCTTTTGAAGATAAATATGATAATTCTGAAATGTTATTTAAACTTATTAATCATGTGAGGAGGCCTTTGTGCAAGGTATAGGTCTCGTTCCACACGCTAAGTGCCAAATACCTAATATTAATTTGGAACGATAACGCGCTAAATAATGGAAAATATCGCCAGTTTCATGCCTTTGCTATTAGATAACGTGCAAGTTGTGTAAATTCAGAAAGGAATTTCGTACTAGGAAAGTGTCAAATAAGAGCTAATTTTGATATTTGATGAAAATAATTGGGAAAACAGGCACTGCTCTCAATCATTTTGGATGTGGACCTAAACTTATCATACCATTCTGATTCTGTATGAAAATGAAAACAATACTGCACACTGTACTCAAGTTTTATCAGTGAGGTATTTATAGTAGAATAATATGATGATGATGATGATGATGATAAGTTCACTGTGTGGAAGTTTGGGGCATGTTTAATAAATTGTTCAAATTAAAAAAAAGAAGTCTAGGATACCGGTTCTGATGCGTAAAATTTCCTTCCATGCGGGAGCTCATTCGACTTATAAATCTAATATGATTGATACCTCAACCAGCATAATGAAGGTAAGCATTATTTTTCTTCTATGAAACACCCGCATACAGGTACACAAAACAACGACAGTCTGTAACTTCTACACTGAGAGAAAATAAGTTCTTCTACACTGAGAGAAAATAAGTTCCTGAAAATGTATAGCTGAATGATTCCTATGGAGCAAGCGAGAATTCCTTAACTATAACAACCTTTTTTTCAACTTTTATTTCCGGTTTCTAAAGTCTATTTTAAAAAATTCTTATTTACGGACATCATTTTCTCTTTCCACCATTTTATGTCTTCGGCCCTTTTTACTCGCTGATTTATTCTACTTAGAAACTTCATTTGATAGCAAGAAGCGATATGCAAATACTTTGGAATATACACTTATGATTTAGTATGCCAATACATTTTCTGAAAACACACATACACACACACACACACACACACACACACACACAATATATATATATATATACACGGTGAACCAAAAGTAGGTGGACAGTAGGTTGAATACGGTTTGTGTTATATTATATTATAACTATGGTGTTCATTATAACTATGGTGTTTGTGTTATATTATATTAAATATTATAACTAAATTTATTTAAATTTTATTTTGTATTATAGTATACAAAAAAATTAAATATGTATTCTCAAAATAAACGTTATCATTTACTGTCCACCTACATTTGGTTCACCCTATATATATATATATATATATATATATATATATATATATATATATATATATATATATTGCTCCCTTTAAGCGAAGCGAAGACACTAAAATCGAAGGTTTGAATGCCATTATTAATAATAATAAATAGAGGAGTTATGGCAATGACCCGCATCAGTTGTCAGCATTTATTATTAAATCCTGAAGCAGCTCTTTTAGTTTCATTTGAAAAACTCTTGCAACAATATCTGGCCTATGTTCTGGTCTTTGATAAACGTCAGTGCTTTCAGCGATTTCAGTCCATTTTGGATTGCGAGTAAACGTAATAAATAATCCCAAATTCCCAAATTTTCTTAAATTGCCATAGCGTCTTGATAATTCTGCTGCATTGCTCTCGAGCTGCCTTCATAAAGATACTAATTTGACCGCAAATGTTTTGCATTTACATAAAGCTGTCTATGTGTAAAAATAGGCTTAGGAATATAGTCTTTTCTAAAGTAGTTTTGATTCTATTAAAGTCTTTGGTGAAAGAATAACTGGAAATCGTGTATTTAAAGAAGTAATGTTGCAATAAAGATACTAATTTGACCGCAAATGTTTGCGGGCCTCTGCTACTACATAAATAATTTACAGTTTGGAAAGAACATTTATAAAAATACTTTACATTTTAGTTTTGTTAATTTTTTTTTTTAATTTTGAAACTGAGTCCGAGATGAAAGCACATGATTAATTTTTCCTTACAAAAACGACAAAATGTGCTAATTATTATTAGTTATATTGGTATATAAGCAATATTATACAGTATATATATACTATATATACATATACTGTATATAATAAAATTTTATAAACGTTCTATGCAGATACTCCGATAGTATCGTATATTCAAACGTGGAATAGATGAAAATTCATTGTAAGAAGATGATTTCGAGATTTGCGATATTTTTCGGATAGTCATCGCTCCAAAGCGCGCGCGTGCACACAAACACACACACACACACACACACACACACACACACACACACGGGTATTTAAATGTCTCTCTTTGTAAAAGAAACCCAACAATAGTGAAGCCCCTTTCCAGAGACTGAAGGGGAAGATCAGAGGTGAAGCAGGAGACGAGAGTTTACGTTGTAAGTTTGACCATTATTGTGACTTTCGTGGTTAAGAGCAGAAATTCTTACTGAAATAGTTATAGTTTTTATTATTATTATTATTATTATTATTATTATTATTATTATCGGTGTTTTATTTTTATAGAAAGAAAGGTTCCGAAACTCTGCTATAAAGTTTTTACAACCTTTGCCAGTTGCTGCCCCTCTCCTTGACCATTCCAATCCCCATAAAATCCTCCTTCCTTTTCCTAAATTTTTGATATGTAACCCCTTCCCGCAATAAATAATAAATAAATCAATAAAATCGGAATGAAAATAAAGTCAAAATTTTTTTCATGTATCTTGAAAATAAAAAGTACCGCAACACCGTTCCGCGGTCTTCCATCAGAAAATCCCCTTCATTATTATTCTTATTATTATTATTATTATTATTATTATTTCACGGTGAAGGCTACAGCCTTCGCTTTTAATCAGATCTTTATGAAACTTGGTGGAAGTGTTGGAACTATAACCTTCTCCGAAATTTATCCGAACCAGCTGATTCCCATAATTTTTTTTACCATGGGTAAAAAAATTCGCACCAGAGCAAAAGTGATACAAATGAAAAAAAAAAAAAATTTCTTCATACACAAACTAATGCTGCCATTTCAAAATTTCAAGTTCATACCTCTCTTAGTTTTAAATTGAGGATGTAATAAACATCATCTTTAGGTTATATTTTGGGATGAAAGCTGAAGGCAGAATTTTTTACAATTTCGCTTGGGACAAACGCTCATAAACAGTTAATTTGAGCAAACACAATTAGATTTCTGTTCCACAGAAATCTAAATAATAACATCCGTAACGACTTTAATAAGAATTTTGGTACTTTCCTGGGTGCTCTTCCAATATGTGCTCTACCGCGAAAATTTACATTCCAATACGTGATCTACCTTAGATTATTCGGATTAGCAGCAGGTACGTTAGTTAGCCTTATAAGGCTAACTAACGAAAATATCACGACTTAACCTAACCAATCGTCAAGGGCGTATAGTTGACCTAACGATTGGTTAGGTTAAGTCATGATATTTTCGTTAGTTAGCCTTATAAGGCTAGTTTCACGGTAGAGCACGTATTGGAATATGGTAGATCACAGTTTCGCGATAGAGCACATATTGGAAGAGCACCCTTTCCTGTTATCCCGGACCCCAGACTTTTTGCCGAAAATATCACAACTTAACCTAACCAATTGTCGTGGGCATACAGTTGATCTAACGGGAAAGCACCGGTTTTTCTGTTATTATTATTAATAATCTTTTAAAGTCTCATTATGGACATACAAGAAATACTGTTAGGTCAATTGTATACCCTTAAGGGGTCTTTTCGGTTTTAGGTCCGGCATTGGATTTTTTCCATGTTTTTGGTATAGACGTAGATTTTTACGTTGATTCCATTTCTGCAATCCGTTTCTTGGAGAAATAAACACGAAAAACGTTATGGCCCAAAACTTGTATTTAAATAGCCACCTATACTTAACCTAACCTACCCTACCCTACCCTAACTTACCCTACCCAAACCTAACCTACCCAAACCTAACCTAACCTAAACTACTTCTGTTTGTATATTCATATGTTTTTTTATAACAAAACAGTGAACCACAGCGAAAACTTCGTGGACCCTTCAAATGGAGCACACACGCAACGGATAGAGTTGACGTGGAACCAATTCAAACGCGGTAACAAGCGCCGGTGTGGTACGCACCGTTCCATGATCTACTCGTATCTCTGCGAGTTTCTATGGCGTCACCGACACGCAGGCAAAGATCTAGTGCGCAAAATACTGAACGATATTGCACAGTTTGGCAAGTAGCAAACTTTGGTTTGTGTTCCGTTCTGTGTTCTGGAAACCTGTAAGCGTAATAAACTTGCACATAACTTTTTTCCTGTTTATTTCTCCAAGAAACGGATTGCGGAAATGAAATCAACGTAAAAATCTACATCTATACCAAAAACATGGAAGAAATCCAATGCCGGACCTAAAACCGAAAAGATCCTCCTTAAGAATTGGTTAGATTAAGTTGTGATATTTTCGGCAAAAAATCTGAGGTCCGGGATAAAGGAAAGTACCAGAATATCTGCTCCACAGAACTTCTTAATCTAATATACTATTTCAGAAATGAAGCCTTATATATATATATATATATATATGTAACAGTTTTTATGCGCACACCTACAGGTCGCTACAATTGGTGTAGAACAATGCGGTTTTCACCATTCGATGTGTCTTTTTATTGTGCAGTGCCCATGCTAAAAAAAAATTCCCGAACATAAATCCTCCCCCCCCCTTTTAGGGGCACAGTTCTTCCCATTTCTTCATTTTTAATCATAATTTTGGCAAAAAATGGGGAGGGGTGGGGTAATGGGGGAGGGGGTGGGGTTAATGGGGAAACTCAGAAAAATAGATGCGATATATATATGTAACCAAAAAAAAAATTAAAGTAAATCCTTTCCAAGGTGCCAGCCCCCTTCCCCCCTTGGGGGTAATGGGGAAGGGTGAGGTTAAATGGGGAGAGGGGGTGGGGTTAATGGGGAAACTCAGAAAAAAAATTGGTGGGGAGAGGGGTGGGGGAGGGGGTATTGGGGGAGAGGGGTGGGGTAATGGGGGAGGGGTGGGGTTAATGGGGAAACTCAGAAAAAAAAATTGGTGCGGTAAATGGGGAGAGGGGTGGGGGAGGGGGTATTGGGGGAGAGGGGTGGGGTAATGGGGAGGGGGTCGGGTTAATGGGGAAACTCAGAAAAAAAAATGATAACCAACATCGATTCCGGTCAGGAAGATCATGCTTATCACAACTAATGGAACACTAACAATATTATTACCAACATCGATTCCGGTCAGGAAGATCATGCTTATCACAACTAATGGAACACTATAACAATATTATTGATGCACTCGAAACAATGAAAACTATGATTTGGCGGGCCGCAGGGCCCCCAATTACTGTCGGTTCAGTTATTTGGTCAATAAAACTATAGAAATGAACGCAGTCATGAAAATCTTAGGCTTCAAATCCGAGCTCATTGTATTAAGATTTGTGAAGCTTTAGATTTTCATGGCTGCGTTCTTTTCTGTAGTTTTATTGAATGAATAACACTGGTATGCATCAATTTTGCTGTCAAGGGTTTTGTAAGTGATTCTTATAGAGTGTTTCCTGCTGATTTCGAATCTGCAATCCGTTTTTCTCAATCAGCTCAGGTTATCCGGCTATGGCCTCATAAGTAAAATAGAATTTTTCGTGATTTTGTCAAAGCGGAATTGGAACAGTAACATCTATCATCACTTGTTTCACTTGTATAATATCTTTTTTTACTTTTCAGGCATATAGATAAAATATTTCATAATGAATAGAGCGTGTAAAAATGATCCCAATAGATTCTGCTACATATGTGGGACGGTTACCATGCCAAATAACCAGTCCCAAATCACTAAATTTGTGAAGACAATGTATAGAGCATACTTTGGAATTAAGCTAGGGGACCAGGACAAAAATTTCGCCCCTCATATGTGCTGCAAGACGTGCATTGAAAATTTGAGAAGATGGAGCAAAGGCAGAGCGAAATCTTTGCCTTTTGGAATTCCCATGATTTGGAGAGAAGGAAAGGATCACGTGACAGATTGCTATTTCTGCATGACAAACCTCCAAGGTGGGCTTATAAATTTATTTTTCTTAAATATTTTGAAATCCTCGTATGAAACTTGACATAATATTCACCATAATGTAATATTCACCATATATAGCATAATATTCACCATAATGGTAATCATACATTTACATATACATGTTGTTATAGAAAATACATTTACACATACATATTGTTATACAAGTTACATTTACATATACAATGATTGTATATTTTCTTTCTTTTTCATTCATATTGTCCCCGAAGGGACAATATGAATGAAAAAGAAAGAAAATATACAGACTCCATCGACCTATTTCATATCTTACAGACCGCAGCCTTCCCTCACGAGCCGCCACTGTCTGAATGCTTCTTCTATTGCATATGCAAGTTTATATCCATGTTTCTGTGTTTCTATTTTCAGGAGTTAACAAGAAGAATAAACACATTGTTGTATACCCTGACATTCCTTCTGCTATGAGACCTGTACCCCATGGTCCTGGAATTCCAATACCCGACCCACCTCAAACCCTGGACTTCGATGATTCTGATGATGAATCAATGACCAATGCCAATGACCAGTCCCAGTCGTATATACCTCAAAATACCGCTTCAAATGAGCCAAGGCCTCTCAACCAGGCCAAACTTAATGATCTTACCAGGGATTTAGGACTTTCCAAATTAGCTGCCGAGATCTTGGGCTCACGACTTCGAGAGGACAACTTGCTGGCTCCGGGAACAACATTCTCCTGATATAGGAAACGAGAGGAAGAATTCCGCAAGTTTTTTGCAGTGCACGAAAATACCTCTTCCTTAGTGAACTGCTGCAATGTTGAGGGGTTAATCGAATCCTTGGGCCTGCCATATAACGCATCAGAATGGAGGCTATTTATAGACTCGTCTAAACGAAGTTTGAAAGCAGTACTTCTCAACATTGGGAATAGGGTTGCATCAGTCCCTGTAGCACATTCCGTACAACTTACTGAGAACTACGATAACATGAAAATTTTACTGGATGCTCTCGTATACGACCAACATAACTGGAGGATCTGTGGACATTTGAAGGTAATACTAATATCATAAGAACTATTGCTATTGACTATGTTGTTTTTCCAAAGGTTATTTGAGAGCGTATAAGAACACTTAACTTCCCCACAGAAGTGATACAGTTCAATGCATAGATTTTTTTATCTGATAGAACAAATTCTCTAAATTCTTTAAATATTTTCATTTTTTTTCAGATTGTGGCATTTGTATTGGGAATGCAAGGGGGATACACGAAATACCCATGTTTCCTCTGCAAATGGGATAGCCGAGCGGATGAGAAGCACTATGCACAGCGTGAATGGGCATCCAGAGAGAATTTTGAACCTGGGTCGCATAATGTCGTTTCAGTGCCCCTTGTACCACCAACAAAAATTTTGCTCCCACCACTTCATATTAAGCTGGGCTTGATGAAAAATTTCATCAAATCAATGAATAAGGAGGGTTCAGCATTCCGATATCTCGAGAGTAAATTTCCTCATATATCTGATGCTAAACTAAATGCTGGGGTTTTTGATGGTCCTCAAATTCGAACTTTGAACTTTGATCAAGGATACTCAGTTCGAAAACGCAATGACTCCAACTGAGAAGAATGCCTGGCAGGCATTCAAATCAGTTGTCACTGATTTTCTTGGCAAGCGTAGAAGTCCAGAATACGAGTCCGTTGTCGAAAACTTGATGGAAGCTTTCAAAGCTCATGAGTCGCGCATGTCCATAAAAATGCACTTTTTGTGGTCCCACTTGGACTATTTTCCTGAAAATTGCGGGGATTATAGCGAGGAACAGGGTGAACGATTTCACCAAGATATCAAAATAATGGAAGAGAGGTACCAGAGAAACTGGGATATCAATATGCTGGCGGACTATTGCTGGTGTTTGAAGCGAGACGTGCCCGAAGAAAAACACAGACGGAAAGCCAAAAAAAACTTCATTCCTTCCTCAATAAACTTTTTTCCATATTCATTGTATGAATAAAAGTATTTATTCACACAATGTTTTCATTTTTCACGAGTGTTCTTATAATATTACTCGTATCTACAGTGTTTAAGCTAAAAAAATCAATAAATTTGGGGATAAAATTGGACTTATAATAAATGGCCAATAGAGAAAAAACCTGACCTGATTGAGGAAAACCAATGTCATTTTCGAATTCAGCATGGTCGAATTATATAATATGAGTTGAAAAAACCCTCACAGCAGACAAAAACATTTCATATGCATACTAGTGTAATTGGTTTGCCAGTATTAAGATTTGTGAAGCTTTAGATTTTCATGGCTGCGTTCTTTTCTGTAGTTTTATTGAATGAATAATTGGTTTGCCAGTAACTGGAAGGCCGCAGGCACCCCAATTACTGAGGCCCAAGGTGAGAGGAATAGGAATGATATCCAGATAAAGGGCTACTGACGTTCAAAATAAAATACGCCGTAGGCTCACAATTCAGCCGAAGCACCACAGATCTAGCAAAATCGGCGCGTAGCGCCGACCTTTTGCTAGTTAGTTTTACTATAACTAAAATGAAACTTATCAAACTATCTATTATCTTTCGAAAACCCTAGTTTAAATTAAAATTTCTTCCAACACCTATCTAACAAATCTTTAACGATTTTTATACAGACTGCAAACTTCTTTCAACATTTTGTACAAATCACTGAATATTTTATCCATCGCTTAAACTGCAAATATGCTATTAATTCACTCTCATTTCCCATTAATTCCATTAAATGTCTTTAGACACACCTTCAGCACAAGACTTTCCAGTAAACTTTAAACTTGGAATAACATCAAGACGTATATCCATAAAAAATATCCAGCATTAGAAAATATTGGTATGACGTCATTGAAATGGGCGGAATTTTGATTATTTCAACTTTGCCAAAAATCTGGTGGCCATGACATTATATATTAGCAAAAAAAAAAAAAAAAGAGTTATATAAAGCTTATTCACTCTTCACATCTTTATTTCAATGGCATTTGTTAATTTATAAACTTAATAGTATATATATTTGGTTATTATTAAAACAAATAACTATAAAACTAAAATGGAAAGAAGTTTGTTAAAAATTAATCTTTGTTGTATACTTTGTAGTTTTGTATTCTACATTGAATAACTTAGGTCATATTCTTATAGACTTCAGTTACAATGTTCTGTAAAAGGGACAAAAACATTACACATTAGTATATAAATAATGGAATTAAAAACTTAAATATTTTATAAATGGCGCCATACAAACATTTAATTACTGAGACAAAATTTCTAAATGACTAATAAAATTTAGAATAAAAAGTAAAAGTTTTTTATAGAATGTTGTTACGGTGCCAAAAGATGAAAAACTCTTACGAATTTAAAGCTGAATGTGGAACGCAAACTGAAGTTAAAGTTTCGTTCTTGTTTGTGGCTAAAAATCAGTTTTCTTTGTTCCAGTCTTTCACACATTGTATATTTGTATGCCATTTATAGTGTGTGTGTGTGTGTGTGTGTGTGTGTGCGTGTGCGTCCAAGTTTGAAATGGATGTTGAAGTTTATTGCAATTTAATACTTATTCATGTTACATATTTACAAACGGATCTAGTCCATAACTTTTATAATATTAAAAAACTATAAAACAGAAATAATTCTTTCAAAATATCAAATAAAAGATTGAAATCGCGAGTTCATGTTTTGAACTTGAAATTACGAAAAAACGTGTGACGTGGTTCACCTTGCATCCCATAATTTTTTACTGTCCTAAAATTTTTTCTAAATACATTTTTGGAAAGTTTAATCAATGGACTACTTTTCCTACAAGTTTAAAAAAATCGTATATCAAGATATTTTATTGACTGAAAAATACGCTATTTTCAAAATTCCGATTTTAAGAAAATTGTACATGAAAGTTACTTATCTGTAAAAAAAAAAATCCAATTAGGCAATTTTGCAGAAAATTAGCATGACTTAGTAGAACCCACTGATTTCTGGATAGCGGAGCAGCCTATTTTTGTATATGATGATTTTTTCATGCAGGAAGGAGGGGCCAAGGGCGAATGCCTGCAAAAGCGCTCCACCACCACCATAGGAGAAGAGAGCCAAAATCAAGTTCCAGGGCCTTGGAGATGCCTAGACACTCTGCGTTTGAAAGATTGGCGATCATAGACTGGGGGAAAGATGGATTGAGGAAGATTGTTCCACAGTTCACCCATGGAATAGATGAAAGATTGAAAATACCAATTAACCCCTGCATTAGAGTGTTGGACAGAAAAGGAATAAGAAAGTGTAGAAAGTATGGTGCTGCATGCTCTCCTTAAAGGAGGAGGCATGCAGTTAGAGAGTTCAGAAGAGCAGTATCCGTTATAATAGCGATAGTAAAGAGTGTGAGGCAACATTGCGGTGAAGAGAGGGGGATTGAAGACAGTGAGTAAGAGGCGGGGAACTGATGAGACGAAAAGCCTTTGATTCCACTCGGTCAAGTACGGTCCATACAGGGGCGGACAAGACCCCTGTACAGAGACAACAACTGAGTGGGGGTGAAGAAACTGCGGAGGTGGTACAGCACACTAACCTCTTAGAAACTGTTTTGGAAAGAGGGAATGTGTGATCTTTCTTGGAAAGATCACGACAAAAGGAAACGCCAAGAATATGAAGAGAAGGAAGGATTGTGTATTGTTGAAGGTAAGGGGATAGTTGTGTGGAAGATTATAAGGAGTAGACAGATGGAGGAACTGAGTTTTTGAGCCACTGATAGCCACAAGGTTTTCTCTGCCCCAATCAGATATAGTAGAAAGATCAGAGGTCAGGTGTTCCACAGCCGTCCTACGCGAATCATAGAGTGACTGTTGAGAGGGACGCTTTGTGAAGCGGGTGGAGAAGTGAAGAGAGGAATCATCAGCATAGGAGTGAATAGGACACGAAGTACGGATTAAAAGATCATTAATAAATAAAAGGAAAAGAGTGGGTGACAGGACAGAACTCTGAAGAACACCACTGTTGATAGCTTTAGGAGAAGAACAGCGGTCATCTACAACCGCAGCTATAGATCGGACAGAAAAGAACTTAGAGATGAAGGCACAGATAGAAAGATAGAAACCGAGGGAGGGCAGTTTGGAAATTAAAGATTTGTGCCACACTCTATCAAAAAGCTTTCGATATGTCTAGCACATTAGCAAAAGTTTCACCGAAATTCCGAAAGGAGGATGACCAAGAGTGAGAGAGATATGCAAGAAAATCGCCAGTAGAGCGTCCCTTGCGGAACTCATACTGACGATCTGAAAGAAGATTGCGAGAAGAGAGGTGTTTAAGAACCTTCCTATTAAGGATAGATTAAAAAAACTTTGGAAAGGAAAGAAATCAAAGCAATTGGACGATAGTTGGAGGATTGAGAGCGGTTACTCTTCTTTGGGACGGTTTGAATGAAAGCGAACTTCCAGCAAGAAGGAAAAGTACCAGATGAAAAGCAAAGACGAAAAAGTTTGCCGAGGCCGAGTGTTAGCATATAAGCACAGTTCTTGAGGACTCCCACTTATATTATCGCTCCCCAGTGAGATTAAAATTCTTGCTTTTCCCTGTTCCTCCCCTCTTTTCCCCTCCCCTCTCCCTCTTTCCTTTCTTTTCCTCTCACTAGCACTGCCACCCCCCAGTGGCAGTAGTACAGTAGTTCGCCAGTGGCGCACAAGACTACATTTAGTCATTGATAATGATGGAGGACATATTGAACACTTGTTGTGTTAATGTTTTATTCAATTTTATTTTTGTTCATTGTAAATTACTTTAATGTCCAGTTAAGTCCCTAATTATCCTCCTTGTTAACTTTATTTTTTAACAACTATTGTTCAAGTTGAATTTGTAAAGAGACTATGTATCCGATTTAAACCACTCATTTTAAAGACAATATACAGTGTGTAATAAGATTTCCGTTTCATTTAGTTATTCTTGAAATTGTGATTTTGTTGGCACAGTGAAAAAAGTGCCCACTTTGTGTGTGTGTGTGTGTGTGTGTGTATATATATATATATATATATATTACTTACTTACTTTTGTTTACTTTTGTTGAGTTTGAACGACGGTTCAGGATCGACCTGCGGTCGACCCCTCTGCAGCATCCCGCCTCATTTGCGGGACTTGGTGAAGGAGGGAATTGCTCTCTGATCGCCTCCTGCCCTCGTAGCCAGCCACGCATGGCTGGTCAGGGACTTTGCACAAGAATCTGTCCAGCTGGTTCTTGAAGTTATTCAGGTTGGTGTGCTGGAGATTCCTCACTTCTTTTGGAAGGACATTGAAAAGCTTCGGGCCCCGTATTCTGAGGGTATTTTCCATCCTCGTTTTCATGGCTCCTTGTCCCACCGCAGCTGGGACCGTACAAAATCTGCCTCTTCTCTCATTCCATATATATATATATATACACTGTCCCAGATGCGGTGGATGAGAGGGAGCCATGAAAACGAGGATGAAAAATACCCTCGGAATACGAGCCCCGAAACTTTTTAATGTTCTGCCAAAAGAACTGAGGAACCTCCAGAAGGAGGTCGGAAACCAATTCCCTCCTCCACCAAATCCACAAATGAGGCAGGATGCTGCAGATGGGTGAAAGGTAGGGAAGATATATATATATATATATATATATAGATATGTGATCAGTCTTTCCTTGTGAACAGACGTGTTTTATTGAGTGTCCAGTGTTGCCAATTGAATAAGTGGTTTTCGTTGAAGTGTCTTTAAAAAAAATAGTGTTTGGTGCATTCTTAACTAAATTACTTCGTGTTACTAATCATTCATTAACAAATATATTTCATTTATTGACTTTATTCATTACTATATTATTTGATTAAACCAAGGCTAGTGAACGTGGTTTGCTTTGTTTGTTTCCCGAATCTATTACTAAGCGAGGTTTCATAAGGTTGAAATTCCCTTGGTTTGCCTTTTTTGTTTTTCAAATCTATCAGGAAACGAGGTTTCATAAGGTTCTTTTTCCCTTCATTCGGGGGATCAAGTAGAATGTGGTCACCCACCGTGGGAGAAAACGAAAAAATCGGTCGAATAGACAGATAAGTTTTATTAATACTTTTTCTTTTACAGATCCTTCGTCGGTAGCTTAATTATATATTCATTTAGTATAAATTTGTGTTACAAGAACCTGTTTCTGCGTTTCAAGAACATTTTTGCGGGTTTGCGCAGGTGACGGCACAATAAGCACGCGGTAGACCTACGTTGTAATTTATTAATTTCCAAACGCTCGTTTTTTTGTTTTTTTTAACTAATTAAAAGCATGGCACCCCCGTCAAGTATTTGCAGTCGCTGTGAAGGGAAATTTGCCGCTTACGCGTTTACAATGACTAATAATAATGAACAGTTAGTTTGCAGGTGGTGCTCAAGCATGGAAGTGCTGAGGAACGAGTTAGAACGTGAGAGGGAGGCCAGAGTGAGCCTTGAAGAAAGCGTGATGCTCCTGACGGCAAAATTAGAATCCCTTGAGACTCCAGTTATGACCCCTCCTGCCTCAGTTTCTGCTAATAATATAAATAGTACTAATAGCCCTCTCTCTTCCCCTAGTTCCCAAACCTTCGTTCGAGTGCGTAATGGAGCCCCATTGAGAAAACCTAAGACTTGTCTACCAGTATTAACAAACAATAAGTTTTCTGTTTTAGGTTTCGAAGATGCTGATGAACCGGAAATACGACTCGTTGGCGATTCCATTGTTCGAGGGCAGCTCGAGGAATTCTGTGGGAGAAACCCACGTCGTAGGCGC
>JAJOZX010011164.1:30000-40000 GCA_023014485.1 Bathynomus jamesi
TACATTTTCGATTAATGGTCCCTCAGGGACCCTGAAATAGCCAGCAAATTTGTGTAGCATCGTGTAGGTACTGTGCGTATATATATATATATATATATATGTGTGTGTATATATATATATATGCGAGATGTGACAGCACTTAAGCACTTGCCCGCAGTTTAATGGGTCAGTTCATCAAAGGTCGTTGTACGAGGCAATTCTATCACACAACAAATTCATCTTTGAAAAGCTCTTGAAATGATGAATCATCTCATCTGTGGGCATAATGAGAGGTATGTTATGCAATTTTTATTTGTACAGTTAAATTTTTTTTTCATACTGTAAGCTGTATTTTATTGTTTTTAAATTCGGTAAAATACTGCTACAAATAATAGTTGTTTACTGCTAATATAACATCCATAGAATAGAATAGATTAACCTTTATTAATAATAATAAAATATACATTTTTCAAATTACAATGACATGAGTAATTGTGAAGCTCGACTATTTATTTTAATATGGCTCTTAAGCTTTAGGCTTTATGGGTTTCTTATTAAAAATAAGTAGCTAGCTGTTATTAATTATTAAGTAAATAAATAGGTAAATAAGTATTATTAATAGTTAAATCATGTATTACAATATAAACAATATTAATGGACAATATTAAACAATATTAGTGGATGTTAAGTCTAGGAGGAATCTCTTTCTTTAATAATTAACTTCGATCCAAGGAAGTAGGCCACTTTCCCCAGTATCCTCGCTTCTATGAGCTTAGGGAGCTTTTCTTTACGAATTTTACATGTTTCATCGCATACATCGTTGTTGACGAAGATTTTTAATCCTTTCAGCTTTCTTCTGTTTTTAGTATTAAATCTCTGTAGGCTTCATCCTCACATATTACTTTTATAGCCGGAGTGGGCGTCTTAGATTTAGGCGTGTCTTTCACTCTAGAAATTGCTTTTTGTGGTAAAATTTGTTTTTAATCTAAAAGCACTTTTGTTCTTAATATTCCCCAAATTCAGTCTATCTTTTATAACGTCTTCCACCTTTTTCCTCTTTTCGCCGTTTATCTCTCTATTCATTTCAGAAACCCACATTATGATTAAGTTAATGGCATGTGAATTATCGTTTAGGCTGGTTAATTTATTCCTAATCGAGTCGTGCGCGTTTTTTATCGGTACCATGCTACGACTATTTTTAGTAATCAAGTTTAGACTAGAGTTAAGATCCTTTATCTCGTCGTATGCATACTAAATGCTCTTCTCGAGTTCTATATTTCTATATTCCAGCTTTGCATTGTTACTCTTTAACAATACGTTTATGTTGTGCAACTTTTATTACAGTCTCATGATCTTTGATTACACTGTTTCTTTTGGGGAGTAAGTCAAAGAGGGACTTATACTTATTTGCTAGAGCCTTGGTTTCTGATTTCAGGGCATTTACCTAACCTTTGGACGCCATCTTGACCAATTTATGGGGATAATTTTCACTCGTTCGTTCGCTCGTTCGTACGTTTAAATGTCTCGCTCGTTGGTTGCTTGTGTACTCGCTACTTCAAGGTCACTGCATGCCGTAGGACTATAAAGGTAGCGACGGATGTCGCCACAAAATTTTGAAAGGTATATTTTATGTAATATTACTAGTTAAGTATTGTAATTTATCTGATAAGAATGTAACTGCATAATCTTGGCACATTCACAAACTTTAGCGGAGAAGTATCGCAATGGATCACTGACTTTGATCACTTAATTTTGTTGAGGAGCACGAAACTGATAAGCGTCACCGGTACCGTATACGCTCTATCACCATAACGTTGGGGTTTATAGCAGGGACGTGCCCTCTGGGTAGGCAAGGTAGGCAGTGCTTACCCTGAATAAAACTAAAAATATTAAATATAAAAAGTAAATGATTTTCACTTCATTATATAAATGTTAATTTAATGTATGAAATTCAATGTATAAATTTGTAAATGGATAATATTGTGTTAGAAGCACAATTTCCCCGTGCCTTTCAACCTCTATATATATTAACGCTTGACAATGAAATTTTCCCACGTGCCGTGAGTGGAGCTCCAAGCTGTGACAAATACTGCGCTATATAAGCAGATTTAGTTCTGCTTTTCACTGTGTTTTGCCGTTCGGGCACATGGTCGGGTGTGTGGCTGTGCGCGCGTCTGTGTTGTCGTTTGCCTCTGGTGATTGAACTAAATTTTAGACATTTTATTTCAAAATTTAACCCTTTTCAAATATGGACAGTGAGTATCTTAAGAATTTTTCTAAACTGTCTTATGAAGAAAGGTTGAATGTGATTAAAAATGGTAGGCCGACACCGGAACTGAAACAGTTGCTACAGCGTAAAGGAACAAAAATAATCAGAACGTTTCAAACGACGTGGTACAGCAAGAAAGAGTGGTTGTGTGGTTGTGTTACAACAGGTAGACTCTTTTGTTTTCCATGCTTGTTATTTTCCGTATCTAGTGAAAGTGTGTGGATAAGAACAGGATAGTGTGATTTAAATAATTTGACTAATGCTTTAAGTAAGCACGAGAGGTCTGCTGCGCATTATGAAAGTCAAATATCGTTGAAAACATTTGGATCTACACGAATCGACTTGAGCATAGATAAGCAAAAAAAACTTAGCATTGAAATTCACAATAAAAAGGTAAAGGAAAACAGAGACATACTGAAAACATTAATTTCTGCTACTTGCTTTTTGATTAAACAAGAACTTTCTTTCCGCGGTGATAATGAAGATAAATCCTCTTTAAATCGTGGAAACTATATTGAGTTACTGAACTACACTGCAAAATTTGACCTAAAATTAGCACAACATTTACAGACTTCATCCGTGTTTTCTGGCGTTTCTAACAAGATACAAAATGACTTGATTGAAGCAGTAGGCATAGCTGTAGAAAATAATATTAAAGAAGATATCGCAAGATCCCCATTCATTGCTATAGAAGTGGATGAATCGACTGATATTTCAAATACAGCTCAATGTTCCACAGTTTTAAGATATGTATTGGATTCTGAAATTAAAGAGGCTTTGTAAACTTTTCAACAACATTGACAGCAATCCTTTATTGTGGGACTCAGATACTTTAGTGAGGAGTAATGCATTTTATAATTGGCTAACGAAAGGTTCAACATACTTTCTTCTCATGGTATATGATAAGATTTTTATTAGAACTGACACACACTTCAATATCTTACAAACTAAAATTATAGATATTCCATATTGCATTGAAAGAATCAATGAAACAATGAATTCCCTCGAGGGTCTGCGCAAAAATTTTGATGATATCTATGAGAAGTTTGAAGAATGTTTCAAAGAAAATAACTTGACTGAATCAAAATGTCGTACAAAAGGTCCAATTAAAAAAGAAAGAGAAAGAATATTCTGTCTAATATTGAATGATATACTGCAGCATATGGAAGCAAGATACAGTGACTTCAAAAATTTACAATTTATTTCATTAGTTGATAGTAAAAAGTTTCTAAAACTAGCTACAGAAATTGATAAGGATGCACTAGAAAGTTTAGAGAAGAATTATGGTAACTTTTCGATGTCATAAGATTGAAAACTGATCTAGCTGGAATTTATAGTGCACAAGTGTTCAGGGATAAATCAATTAAAGATTTGCTTGCTTTCATATTTCAAAATGGACTTGAACTAACGTTTCCTGAAGCGGTGAAGCTGTTGCAATTGATTTTAACAATTCCAGCTACAACAGTTTCTGTTGAGAGGTCATTTTCAGCTTTGAAAAGAATTAAAAGCTACACCAGGAATAGAATGAAACAGGAAAGGCTTTCATCACTTGCCCTAATTTCAATTGAAAAGGAAAGATTTACTAAAATGGAGCAAAATCCCACTTACAATTTCTTTGAAAAAATTACAGATATTTTTGTTACTAACAAAGAGAGAAGAATGGAATTCATCTACAAATAAAGCGGTAAGTAAATATTTGTTGTTGACCAAAAATTAGCACAAATGGTGCGGAAGGGGTTAATTATGCTTAAAATTCGTTGGTGGCTGGGGCTCCGCCCCGGAACCCGCTGGGGGAGCTCGCGCCCACCCCAGACCCCCTAGCTTGGAGCCGCTCGCTTCGCTCGCGCATTGAGTCTGCCTACCCTGAGTATTTACTCACGGCACGTGCCTGGTTTATAGGCAACTGTAAACATTTGTGGTGTTCATCAGGCTAGACAGCTTGTGAGGATTATTCATATTGATCTAATGGGGTTTTAGTAGATGTATACATTTTGAATGCTTTTTAGGCACAAGCTTGTGTAGACGTAAAAAGCAAATTTTTTAATACGATGACACGAGGCGCCTAGTTTGCGTAAATGCTAACTGTATTATATCTACTTATTCCGTACACAATTGGTATAGTTGGAAGGGACACCTGAATTTAAATTAGCTTGTGCATAACATGCAAAAGTTTATTACCTGTGTTAATACATGTATATATACATAGACACGTGTGTGTGTGTGTGTGTGTGTGTGAAGGACCTAATCGGCTGTACATTATTAATTTTCCGTTTTTATTTTAGTTCATCCAGCAACGACAGCTGTAGCGGATGATGGCAGTAGCGTAATTACGCCTTCGCCACGACAACGTAGAAGGATTCATGCGAGGTGTGTGTGTGTGTGTGTGTGTGATAATTTTGAAAAATGTGTAGGTATCTGTATTATGCATACCAATTCTCACTGAGGTTATGTTTATGAAGACCTTTGCTATTATCACCGCTAATATTGGTATTGCTTACCGATTTTGATTGTCTATTTCAGATCTGGCACTTCATCATCCGGTCGACAAATCACAGGGTCTCGCACTACGTCACCGAATAGTAGTTATGCTGTAACGGGTCCGCCTGCCGCTACATCGGCTGATGCGTCTACAGAAAAAGAGTGAGGTAATTGTGAAGTTCTCATCGTGTTATGAGGGATCTGGGTGCACGTGCAGTTAGATTGGGGAAATAGCGGATTCATCGGGTTTTTACATCCTTTCCCCGCCTATTGCAGATCTGGTCCTTCTTCACCCGAGCGGCTGCCAACACGTTCTCACACTTCGTCTCCTGCTAGTAACTATACTGTGACGGAGCCGCTTGCCATTGCTGCACCCGAGGCGTCTACAGAGGCTACTAATAGAAAACAAATGAGTTAATTGTATAGGACTCATTCATGTTATGAACGAACCGTTCTTTCACGCTGCTATCTTGTGGAAAATAACGGCTTAATCGGGGCTTTTACATCCTTTGTCTGTCTATTGCAGATCTGGCTCATCATCAGCCGTTTGGCTGGACACAACACCTCGCGCTTCGTCCCCGATTAACGGCCACGAAGCCCCAGAACCTGTGTTTGATATTGATCCTGTGGACTCTCCGTCTGATGGCCCTGTTCATAGAAAAAGAAGACTATAAATATATATAATTCACTCTTATCATGTAAACGGCATACCTATGCTTAGCTAGTCTGTCAGTCATTGTTGCTGTCTCCGCTATTATTTTTATTAATGTACCATCAGGCTAATCTTACCATTCACCGTTTTCAGTATGGATTATCTCGATACGAGCAGTATGGAGTGTCTGCCTGATACAACCCTGTCTCCTACACCCCGCAGCCCCTCCACAGACAATACTATTAGTCTATCTACAGACAGCTCCAATCCATGGGCTGTTGAGGAGGAGCTCCGTCCTCCACCAGATTTTATGATACATCACATATGTGATATAAGCGGTCCTACAAACCATGATCATCAGATATTCGAACTGCATAGGTGCATCGACTCGGGGTATGAGCAGGCAAGCTCAAGTGTCTCCACATACACCTTTTGATGATGTGCCGTAGCCGGACATAATCATGAATGACTTCTGAAGAATGTAACTGTATAACAAGGCCGTTTCTATTTGTTAAGTGATTAAATAGTTTACTTAACCTGTATAAATTCCGTTCAAAATCACACTATTTTTTATAATAAAACTGCATTTAACCCGTTGTCTTATCAAAATTACTTCGCATATATTAACAGCAGTTATAGAACTTGTCTTGTCGAGTTTTATTTAATTTGAAAACATGAGCTAATAAAGTTATTTTTAGATTTGTAAGACAAACCATGTCTTCCGTTTATATCGACGAAACTGTACGTCTAGGGTGGGTTGAAAAGCATGACAGCCGTTATATATATATGTGTGTGTGTGTGCAAAAGTGTGGAACTGATTTTAATCATAGCTAATAAATGAACTAGTGGGCGAAGTTCTGTAAGATAATGTTTAAAGTAATTAATGGTTCAGAAATGTTAATCGGCGTATCTTATTGGGGAAAATAAAGAAATATGAAAAGTAAATCATTGAATGTGTGTAATGACGGATGGTCTATGGGCACTTGTGTGCACATCCCCTCATCAGGTCCCTTTCACATAAAATTTCCGTTTTTATATCCTTACTGCTACAGTGTGTGTGTGTGTGTGTGTGTGTGTATACAATATATATATAAATCAATATATATATATATATATATATATATATATATATATATATATATCAATATATATTTTTTTTTTTTTTTTTTAAGTTCGGGAAGAACCGATTCGCCTCTATTTAAAAGGGCATATCTCAGCGGAAAAACAAAGAAAAAGTGAGAGGAAAGACAGAGGAAAAAGAAAGGGTGGAGGGGACAGTCGAAGTGGAAAAAGACCAAGGATGAGAAAGACTGCAGGGTCGAGCCCCATCATCCTTGGGTGCTAGGGCCGGGAGGGCGCACGTGAAACCTCCAGGAACAAGCACGTACAAACGAGCACAAAGAGCACTCAAAAGCACGAGCTTAGAACCCCCTTGCGGGGATATCAATATATATATATATATATATATATATATATATATATATATATATATAGTATAATATATATATATATATATATATACAGTATATGAAAGAATACAAACTTTTCAGTATTGGAATACAGTTTTTACATCCATTCAAGCTAAAGGTACCGACTTAACCCCATCCTCTTCGTCTTTTGAAAAACACCCAACCATTATGAAACGCTGTTCAGTCTCTATGCTTAAATTGCTTTGTAAATGAGTACTGGGAGTTTTTGGCAACTTTTTTGGTAGCTGTCGTGTTTACTGGTTGTGTCCTGCAAGGCCATAATGAATATTCTAAGTGTTATGTTTGTTTGGGGAAAGTGGGCTCTTCTCCATTTACAGTATATAGGTGTAGCTAATTCATATTTAGTGTTTTTAATCAATTTCGCGAACCATTTGCACGGACTTGCAGTTGAGTGCGGTTAACGGGATCCCCTGGTTACCCCTAGAACCGTGGAAGGATGTTTACACTCCACCTTAGACCTACGGTTTAACACGGATCATGAGGTCACCCTGGCTAGCAACCGCGGAAGAACGCGCCACCGCCGGGTCTCGAGGCCGCCTACACTCCACCTTAGACCTACTGTTTAACGCGGTCGCCCGACGCATATAAACGTAATGGGCGTATGGACGGGTGTGTACGTGCCAAACGAAGTGTACACTGTGCCAACTGGCTGATGATGCCTGGAGGCACTGGCTGATTAGTGGCTATATAAGGCAACGGCCGCTCGGCTGAAGTCTTAATATGCGCTTGGCTCCTGTCAAGCGAACACCTCTCCTCTCTCTTAGGTTAGGTATAACCCTTTGGAGGGGTGAGGCCGTCCCAGCTTATCCCCCAAAGAGGTCTCCCCCCAGCGGGGGTTCATTGCAATTTGGGGGATATCTCTGCCTCCAAGTTGTGTAACCCCTTGTTGCTCTTGCAACATTCCCCTACCCCATTTAGGGGATGCCTTGCAACAAGGTGGAGGGGGTTTGGCACTATGGGTGCCTTGCAACAAGGGGGTGGGAGGCCGGCACTATGGGTGCCTTGCAACAAAGAGGGGAGGGGCTGACACACTTGCAACATTTGGAATTGCATTGCACACTCCATTTTTGCGCCCATGCTACTGACGTGCGATAATTCATTTCGAAATTTACAGAAGTCTGCGCGCTGGAAGTTAGGAATTTTAGTCGAGTTAGCTGGTTTCGAGTGACTTACTGATAGGACAAACTCTACCATATTGTGATCGCTATTGCTTAACGGTTCTATTACTTGAAGATCATTGATAAGCCTATCATCCGTAGTTATTACTAAATCTAAAATACTGTCCAACCTCTTAGGTTCCCCAACCTTTTGAATAGGCAATCTATCCTCGAGAAAATTAACTAAACGATTACCTTCCGCATCTCCCTGCATTGTATCGTAATTTACGTTAGCGCAATTAAAGTCACCCATAATTAAGGTCTGCTCACTACCTATTTTTCTCTTTAGTTCGCGATATCACGCTTCGTCCGTATCAGCTATTTGAGTAGGGGTCTATATATAACGGCAACAAGTTTGAAATCGTTCAATTTAAGTTCTGCTATAGTCGAATCTATCGGTTCTGGAATTCTGTGCTTTAATTCTATAGCGTTCGTAATATTATCTTTGATATACAATATAACACCACCATCTCGTCTACCTATTCTGTTTTTAACAAAAGTCTATAATCTCTAATTTGATACTCCCCTACAAAGTCAAGTGTTTCAGTGCTAAGCCACGATTCATTTAGTGCAATTAAATCATAGTCTTTGCAAGCAATTAAAGAAAAAAATCGTTTATTTTTTTTGGTAGGCTACGAACATTTAAGGCTAGAACCTTCAAATTGTTTGTTAAAACCGTGTTACCTTCGCGCGCGCAAGGGAAATTTAAGGAAATTATGCCGGGACCGTTCGAGTTACGACAGCCTGAAAAGAAGAGACAGTATTGTGAAAGTTTTCGTAAACGCGCAGCTCCAAAGTCATTAAGATGAAGTCCATCTCCGAGGAACAAGTCCCTCCTGCCTAGAAACTGCCAACAGGAAGGAGTGCATTTTGCGAATTTTTGGAACAAAGAGACTTTAGGTTGTTGTTAATATAGGCTGCCCTGCTGTAGAACTCGTTACGTTGGATAATTCGAGGAAGTATACCTGTTAAAACAATCTTATTAGTTTTTTCCTTTAGTCGCTCTAGGAAATCCCTATAACTAGCCAGCAGCTCTTCCGATGTAGAATTTTAAACATTATTAGTACCGACATGAGTAACATACGTTGTGTCCTCAGAGGTTCTGTCTGTAAAATGGTCAACACTATTAGTTATATCCTCCACCCTTGCACCAGGGTAGAAGTAACGGCGCCTACGACGGGGGTTTCTCCCACAGAATTCCTCGAGCTGCCCTCGAACAATGGAATCACCAACGAGTCGTATTTCAGGTTCATCTACGTCTTCGAAACCTAAAACAGAAAACTTATTGTTTGTTAATACTGGTAGACAAGTCTTAGGTTGTCTCAATGGAGCTCTATTACGCACTTGAACGAAGGGTCGGGAACTAGGGGAAGAGATAGGACTCTCAGAATTATTTATACTATTAGTAGAAATTGAGGCAGGAGAGGCCGCGACTGAAGAATAGCTCCTCTCAGAAGGGCCAAGGGATTCTAATTTCACCAAAGTGATTCTAATTTTGTCATTGTTTCGCTATTGTTTATGACTTTCTGTAATTTGTTGAAAACTTTCAGCTGTCCCACACTGTGCCGTTTTTATCACTGTGAACGAGGCTGTCAAAAAATTGAAGTGTACTCAGTCTTTACTAGATTTTATAAGGGAAAGGACCGACCCGACCCTAAACTTGAAATACACATATATATGTAGTTTCAGTGTGTTGTACAGACGTGTACTGGTGTTATGTAGCTAGCCGTTCAATACTAAGGGGTTCCAAAAAACCTTAGCCCCCCTATTTGCAGCTTACATGCTTACTTATATCGAAATAGTTTTTAGTGATTATAAAAATATACAAAATTCTTTATTTATTGCAGGTATTAAAATTACTCTAGCTGATAAAGTGATAATATAATGGCTTCTCAATTAATTGGTGATTCGGAGAGGCAACGTGTGATAGATCGCATACGAGCAATAACATGCTTGACTTTCTCTCCCGAGAATT
>JAJOZX010011164.1:42500-75958 GCA_023014485.1 Bathynomus jamesi
CAGCGAAGTGGAAGGCCTGTAACGGAAATCGTCGCATTAAACAAAATGAAATTGCCGCAATGCTTGATATCTCCAAAGAACGAGTGGGACACATTATCAGCATTCTCGGTTACCAAAAGGTCTGCGCCAGATGGGTGCCTCGCATGCTCACTGCCGAGATGAAAACTGAGAGACTACGTATTTGCCAAGAAAATCTGCAGCGCTTCGAAAAGGGAGATGAATTTTTGCACAGCACTGTGACAGGAGACGAGACACGGGTCCACCATTATGACCCTGAAAATAAACGGCAATCCATGGAATATCGGCACAAAAATTCACCGCAACCAAAAAAATTCAAAGTTCAAAAATCGGCTGGAAAAGCGATGACTTTTTTTTGGGATATCAGTGGTTTTGTTCTTGAAGACTTTACGGAAATAGGGACAGCAATCAACTCCGCACGTTATATTTAAACTCTGAAGAAGTTGAAAAAACGAATCAGGAGGGTTCGCTCCAACAAAGACGCAGTCATTGTTCACCATGACAACGCACGGCCTCACACCAGTGTTCAAATGCGAGAAGCAATTGAGGATCTGCAATTCACCGTCTTGTCGCATCCACCATATAGCCCAGATTTAACACCATGCGATTTTCACCTCTTTCCCAAACTTAAAGAACATCTCCGTGGAAATCGCTACGAGTCTGACGAAGAAGTTAAGGCCACTGTGAAATTTTGGTTTCATAGTCAAAGCTCAGAGTTTTACCGGGATGGATTTTAAAAACTCATTTATCGTTGGCGTAAATGTATCGAGGTAGAGGGTGATTTTTATAGAAAAGTAAATGTATAATTTTGAAGAATAAACTCTAAAGTACATATCTGCTTTTGTTTCGATAAAATCCTTCAACCCATTTAAAATTTATTTGAGTGGAGGCATTACTTTTCAGCCCACCCTCGCATATTTGTAATTTAGTGCCGTTGCTTGGTTGGTTAAAAATTTATTTAACTTTGAAGGCTTCGGTTCGGTTCCCGCTGCTGCCGCAGTTGGTGTTGGGAGTACCAACTTCTCTGTGATTGCGCAGCTGAGCTGAACTATCGGAGTTGAAAGACAAACCCCTTGTCACACTCTAATTTATATTCAATTTTCACCCCCTAAGTTACATTCCATCTTACAAGGGCTCTTTGATTTCTTAAGTTATTAATAACTATATACTCTATTATCAGGGGCTTTATTTTATATCAGATGCTTTTGTTAAATCTGCTCATAAACCATACACTCATTTCTTCAGACCTTGAATATTTTACTTGCTCACCACTTTATTCTAATATAAATGTTGCAACCACGGTAGATTCCCGTTCGAAGGAAACTGTGAAGTTGCACGTTATAATCGCCGCTTGTATGGGATTAATTGTATTACACTTAAAACTACTAAAAATATTAGTTATGCATAACGCTTCCATTCAAAACGTTGTCAAAAAATATCGCATGAATGGGAATTTATTATATATATATATATATATATATATATATATATATATATATATTCAGATTGGTCGAGTGGATAAGAGCGTGAATGGGAAGCGGGCGGATTAATGAGGGGGTTTCACTCGATGCAAACTGGCGCGGATTAATGAATTCGCAAAAGGTCGGTAGCATCAAATTCTGACGAAGGAACTCCACAGAAATTCAGAGATTTTACGTTTATTTATTACAGATGCAAGTACGGGATATGTCTTCTGATTTAAATATTTTTTAGTAATGAAGAAAGCTTAAAAGTTAACAATAATGCTTGGCTCAAAATATTACCTAACCTGACCTCTCAACCCGACTGCCCGTCGGAAAAACCTTTGGAATTCTTTTTTAGGTCTGCTTATGTAATCTAGCCTTGGAAAATGCCCAGAAGGGGTTCGGGAAATGGTAACCTATTTGTAGGCCCTCCTTATGAAGAGTGCAAAGAGGGAGGGCTTTATATTGTACATAAATATTTTATAACCACACACACACACACACACACACACACACACACACACATATATATATATATATATATACAGGGCGTCCAAAAAAATGTATACACACTTTAAATAATTATAAAGGCAGTGTTTATTAAAATACATTTCATTTTCAAAATGTAATATAATCTAGACATTACTTAATTGTTTTGTCAACGCCTGTTTTCAAACTGACGTCCGTTCTGATCCAGGCACTGCTGATAACGCGAAGCAATGGAATCGCAAACATCACGAAACATTTCGTTTGGTATTTGTGTGCATTCTCGTTCAATGGCTGCTCTCAATTCAGCGACTGTTGCAGGTTTTATAGCGTAGACTTTGTCTTTTAAGTATCCCCATAAAAAAAAGTCTAGTGGTGTGAGGTCTGGTGAACGCGGAGGGTATTCTACGAAACCCCTTCGTCCAATCCACATCCACATCGTGCCAAGTACCACTCGCAATACTCCACTCTTCGGTCCGGATCATCGTCTTCATTAATAGCATGGACTAATCTTGGAATGTAACTTTTCCATTGACAGCGCTTCAAAATGCGTTGGACAGACAATTCTGAAATTCCTACCTCACGACTCGCTTGCCGCACAGATTTTCTTGGACTTTGGTGATACGTTTCCAGTACTCTTTCTTGCTTTGTGGGGCTTGTCGATGTCCGTGGTCTTCCGGAACGCTTCTTGTGGACATTCTGAACAGTTCCATCGGCTTCAAACTTATCTCTAATTCGAGTGATGGTAAGTCGCGTTGGTGGATCTGTTTGAAACTCCCTCCTAAACTGTCTTTGCACTTCAACTGCGTTTTCACACTTCCAGAGCATTTTAGAATGAATTTCCTTTGTTCAAAGCTTAGTCTGACTGCCATTATTAATTCTAATGGGTTTAACTTGGAAAGAAAGAAACATCAATTGAGCTATCAGCTGTTAAAGTGTGTATACATTTTTTTGGGACGCCCTGTATATACAGTATTCTGAGTTTGTATATATATATATATATATATATATATATATAATATATATATATATATATATATATGGGATGAATTTCACAATTAAACACGTGAAATGAATTAATGCTGCAAACCCACAAGGAAGAAGAAAAACGATTTCAAGGCCTTTCGTGTATTCAGAGCTACACTTCGTCAGGGAATAAGAGAGAAGGCAAGATGCCCATAAATATATACAACGTAGTGGAAACCAAAACAATTAGCAATTAAAGGCCTGAAATCGTTTTTCTTTTACCTTGTCAGTTTGCAGCAATATATATATATATATATAAACCTTGATTAAACTTTGGTTTTGCTTCCGCCCGAATTGTTCATTCTGACGAAGGTCAAGTTTGTTGTTCCACCTTAGACCAACAGCTTAATGTGGAATCCAAACCACGACCCACTACGGGTGGTCAAAAATTACAAAGTCCTTATCCGGACTCCATCTCACAACCTCCCGATCAGCAGCCCACTGTCTTAACCACTAGATTTCACAGGGTATCCATTTATCTACTTACCAGTTTTTATTGTATGGAAGGATGAACAGCTGAGTCTGCTGCACGCCGACTGCCGTCACCTGGGATCGAGCCCGGGGCCGGTAGATTCGTAGTCAGCGATGCTAACCACTGCAGCACTGACGCGCTTATATATATATATATATATATATATAATAGTTACCAAAAAGAATAAAATATAAAAAAAACAGTATGAGCAACTTGTAATTTTATAGTGTCTTCTATTAGGTTGAGGCGTAAATGTTTTATACATAATATTATCAAGTATATTTACGTCTTGGGTGATCACAGTGTGGTCACGTAGTTTTCTTTCGAACAACGGCGGCCTCGATAGTCTTCTCTTCTGAGATCTATTATCAACATTCTTCTCATCTAAGATTTACTATCACATTCTTCGTGCGTCGTTGGAGGTTCTGTAATGTGTTAAATTGTGTCCGGCGGCCTGCATAAACTCTTTGTTATAGCTCGTTTCGCGCAAAATAGTTTAGAGACCTGGAGACTGGTGAATATGGAGGCCATTTATTGCCTCTGATGAACTAAAGAACATTTCGCATACTGCTAAGTTACATTTACACGGTCTGACTAAACCATCATTGGAATATAACTTTCACAATCTGAGATGATGATTTAACCCTTTAAGGACTAGCGGTACAAATTAATAGCGTTTCAAATACACGCATTCATAACTTAAACCAACAAATAATTCCGGGTTATTTTTCAAAATGAAAATTGTGAAAAATGATAAAACAATCGGTTCTTTCTTTCCAAGAAACACAACACGAATCAAAAAAAAAAATTTAAAGAAAACCGCCATCTTTTATCATGCGGTGTGGTGGATTAACATTATTTTTCGGGTGAGTGAAATAAACTCAGTTATTTTGACAGTTTGTCGGAACTTGTAAAGTAAAATGTTTTTCGTTACGGAGAGACATTTTATTTACATCATTGTGAGAAAATTTCTGATATAGTGAGCGGCATCTGGTCAAACATCTCAGTTTCGTGGCTATCGGTGCTTGTAGACGCCGATAGTTTTTTCAATGCAGCTGTTTAAGTTTGATGCGTATGCGCGTCCTCTATCAGTGGACAGACTCGTGTCTTATTTTTTATTCTTAAAAATTTAATTTTCTTAAATGCTAATTTGGATCTTGCATAAATTTTATTCCCCTGAAATAAGTGCAACCGGAATATATATATATATATATATATATATATATATATATATATATATAAAGTGAACAATGAACAATTCCTACACCATCATTATATGAATTCATTGTCCATTTTACATAAGAAACCAAAAATCACATAAGCGAGTTTTGGATAGAATTTCGATTTGTACGTCTTTATTCATTCCTGTATTTTTCTAATTCATCTTTCTAATAATGACTTATACACTATGACGTCACAAAATAACTTTATTCTCTTTACGTTTCCCACTCTGTGTCTCTAATTCGTTCTTGTAAATCTTCCTAACAATGATTTGTACTATACGTAAAAATTCAATAACTATGACGTCACATTTTCCCGTCATTTATTTCCCTAAGGACTAAACACTCTATAGAAGTCATTATTTATATGTTATGTAGCATAAACATTATTATTGAACCATACTCATTCTTACATTCATGTTCTTTCTTGACCGCTATCCTTTATTAATTTTATTACTTATTCATTCATCTATCTACCTATTGTCTACTTATGCCCTATCAACTTATCAGTCTATGTTTACTCGTGTCAATCATGAAATGCAAAACTTTCGCAGTTCGTTCGGGAACGCGAAAAAACGTTCTCGTATTATTTTTTTCAATTTTACTTTCAAGTGCGTTCAACCCTCGCAAGATATTCAAAAATGCTGAGATTAAATTATCGAATTTCGCTGACTAGCAGATTCGAGCGCCTCAAAGATCAGATGCCTCCGTCCGCTCTGATTTCAAATTCATAACATTATAACATATTATTTCGTAAATAAATTATCTCGTAAGTGCCATGTACTTTGTATTATATTTCTAACATCTTAATTGTCCATATATAAGAAACACTGTAAAAACGAAAAGTTATAGTAACTGTTTAATTGTAATTAACTGTAATACTTTAAATTAATAATAACTTGTAATGTACTTCAGTGAAACTGTAATTAAATGTAATGATTTAATTTATCATGTAAGAATGTACTTTAAAATGGAAGTGTAATTAAACAACAAGTGAATGTGAATTAATTGGTAATTGTAATCGTAATTGTAATGAACCAAAATTAATACGTACTCAGTCATGTACTCAAAATTGTGCTTATGTGCTATTACGAAATGATATTGCCGTCAAAAATGTAGAATCGGCGATACTGTTGTTCTTTTTTATTTATATTTTTTTTAGTTGAAATCTTTCAAAAAACATCTGATTATGTGTTTAAAAAAAGGGGGGAAACTTAACCTTCGATTGTCTCCCCCAAACATTTAGACTATATTATACTGTACTTGTAAAATTACTTCACTTCTGATTAGCACTTCATCGTTGCACTTCATCATTGTACTTCAGATTAGCACCTCATTAGGAGGGGGCAGAGGCCCCTTGCCTTCTTAATATATTTTTAGATTCCGGCCTGAGCCATGGTCGAAAGAGGTCGAACCTCTACCCCTGTAAATTCAGAGTACCTGTATATTTTTAAGAAGTAAACCACAGTAAAAGAAGTTTTTATCTTTTTCCTTCGAGCCGTACTCTCTTCAGGAACTCAGTCAGTCAAGTCGACAAGTTATAAAAGAGAAAAGTCGATAATTTTAGTATAAGAGAAAAGATCAGAGAATTATAAAAAGAGAAGAATTAATAAGCGAGAGAAAAGAATTAGAAAGAATTATGGAAAAGTATAAAGAAGAAACATCCGTTGCAGCCTCCTAACCAGAACCCCCCGTCGAATCCGAACCGACTCAGGGCCATAAAGGGGGGGTTAACAACTTGCGACCCTATAGCCAGGATAAACAAAAATTGGCGACCCTACTATCAAGAAGATTTTAACCAGAAGATTTTAACCAGAAGATGTTTAACAAGAAGATGTTTAACAAGATGTTTAACAAGAAGATGTTTAACAAGTGGCCACTCTTTGGCCAAGAATAGAAATTACCCTGCATCAGGATAAAAAGAAGATTTTAAGAAGATTATTTTAAGAAGAGGCCACTCTTTGGCCAAGAATAGAAATTACCCTGCATCAGGATAAAAAGAAGATTTTAAGAAGATTATTTTAAGAAGAGGCCACTCTTTGGCCAAGAATAGAAATTACCCTGCATCAGGATAAAAAGAAGATTTTTAAGAAGATTATTTTAAGAAGAGGCCACTCTTTGGCCAAGATAGAAATTACCCTGCATCAGGATAAAAAGATTTTAAGAAGATTATTTTAAGAAGAGGCCACTCTTTGGCCAAGATAGAAAATTACCCTGCATCAGGATAAAACCATTTGACCGGCGTGTCACGACTTCTAGTTCGTAACATCCACCCTTGACCGGTGTGTCACGACTCCAAGTTCTCCACGTCTAGTTTTCATCCAAGAAGAAGTAGCCAACAAGACGTCTTCAGGACACGTCTCGAGGATTTTCCCCATAGAAAATTTTGGTTAAGTACATTTTGTTTTTTTAAGTAATTTATAAACATTTGAAAAGTCACTATTATTAACAGTTAATAATGAGTATCAAATCAGAATTTACAAGAAACACATGAACATTTCAGACACCAGTGATACATTTTTTTTAGTGAAACAGTAATTGTCACAGAAGTTAATTGTAATAGAGTTAATTGTAACAGAGAGTTAATTGTAACAGAGTTAATTGTAACAGAGAGTTAATTGTAACAGAGTTAATTGTAACAGAGTTAATTTCAAGAGAGTTAATTTCAAGAGTTAATTTCAAGAGAGTTAATTTCAGAGAGAGAATTTCAGTTATTTTCACTGTTATATTCAGTATAGAATAATTTTATTTTATGTACCTTCCCGTACATTAGAGTGAAATGTTGTTTACATTTTTTTTATTTTTTGTTTGCAAATTTTTTTTCAATTACTGAATTGAATTGACTTGCAAATTAAGAGAGAGAGTTTACAGAGAGTTTATAGATTTAGAGAGATACTTGAAGTAATTTTGAAGTCATTTTTTGAAGTCATTTTTTTTAAGTCAGTTTTTCAAGTCAGATAGTTTCAGAATACTTGACAAGCGTTCAAGTTAGCCAGTTTAAGTTTCAAGATACTACTTGATAAGAGTTCAAGTCAGTTTCATTTTCAGTTTCAAGATACTACTTGATAAGAGTTCAAGTCAGTAGTTTCATTTTCAGTTTCAAGATACTACTTGATAAGAGTTCAAGTCAGTTTCATTTTCAGTTTCAGAATACTTGATAAGAGGTCAAGTCAGAAGGTTCCGCCAAGACGGCCAACCGCCCCAGAGATTTATAGAAATACTTGAAGCAGTTTCAAGTTAGACAGTTAAGTTTCAAGAATACTTGATAAGAGTTCAAGTTACAGTTCAGAATACTTGACAAGCGTTCAAGTCAGATAGTTTCAGAATATTTGATAAGAGGTCAAGTCAGAAGGTGGCGCCAAGACGGCCAACCGCCCCAGAGATTTTTATAGAAATACTTGATAGAGTTCAAGTCAGAGAGTTAGATTCGAAGTCAGAGTTAGATTCGAAGTCAGAGTTAGATTCGAAGTCAGAGTTTTATTCAAAGTCAGAGAGTTTTGTTTTAAGTCAGTCTCTGTTAGTTTCAAATACCCATTCATTTCAATGCAGTCAATTGAATTCAACCTTTTTTTTTTTTTGTTCAAGAGAATTTAATTCAACCTTTTTTTTGTGTAAAAGAGAATTAAATTCAACCTGAATTGACCCGTTTGTGTCTTTAGTTAATCTTTTTTTTTGTGTTTGTGAGAAGAAAATTGACCTATCTGTCTTTTCTTTTCATGCCATGTTACGTATTGTAACAGGGTGCATGTTGTGATTTCTGGATGATCCGTTGGGTGGTTGGTTGTATGGTATGTGATACGTGGCTAAATTTCGTGCGTGCTTGAACTTTTGAGTTTTGGTTGCTTGGAAGCGGACAGCTGGTCTTGAACTGGAAATTGTGGTGATTAAACCGTGTAAAATTTAAAATAAGAAACATCATCGAAGGTTTCCCTGTAAAGGAATTGTTTGTATTAGATTTGGTTTGGAGACACCATACTGTAACAACAGTAACCTAAGAATTGTCCTCTGCAAAAGAGGAGACGGAGTTGGGAGCCAGATCTTATAACTGCTTGTAAGCGCCCTGAATAAACCCCATTATTTTATAAGTGCCAGTGATTTAAGTATTTAATATTGTAGGTTTAAGTTTAGGTTAAGTTAAGTTCGGGTTTAGGTTGTTAAATTTAGGTTAAGTTTAAGTTAAGTTTGTTAGGGTAATGATAACTTGTTTATGCAGCCTGATTTACTTTGTATATATTAATATATAGTTTTGTAATCTAATGTTTTACTGTTCCTGGCTGGGACGGCCTCGCGCTGTAAAGGGGACATATATATATTCGGTTGTGGAATCCTGGTCACGGTAACAGTTGGCATCCCCAGCTAAGATTTTTTTTTTCATTTACTCAATTTGTTATACCGTTCGGTTTTGGTTTCATTGTATGTACTTTTTTTAACTTTTCATAATTTGATTTTCTAGTTTTGAAAGCTTGATTTAATCATATTGTTTAGGATGGTTGAAGAAGGAGCATTAGGAGACATGACTGTGGATGAGAAGGGGCGGCAGTCGGTTAGATTGAAGGCAAGTGACGGTTTAAATGAATTTGATGGTGCGATGACTGCAATAGAGAGTTCTGTACAAGAATTGCTGAATGAAGAAGGAACTGAAGGTAAAGATGTGAAACTGAAAGCTTTTTTGAGCGTATGCGTAAAATGGAGGAAGGGTTGTGAGTAAGAAATTGGTTGAAGTGGGACGGGTGCACTTGCCAAGGCGTTTGGAGAAGAAGGTTGCTTATTACTCTGAAAGCGATAAATCTGAGTATGATTGCGAAAGTCCTGGTGAATGGAAAGAGGTGCAAAGTAAAAGGAAAAGGAGACTGAGAAATAAGGCTAAGCGTGATTGTGAAAGTAAGTTTGGAAGAAGTGATAAAGGTGTTAAGTGTAGAAAGTACACAGTGGATGGAAGTTCTAGTTCAGATTTTTTGAATGAGGAGACTCCCTTGCCCAGAATGAACGTGTATTTGGAAGATTTTTATGCCATGAGAGATAAGGGTGTTTGTGCAGCGGATGCAGGGTGGATGGTGTTGATAGCAATTGAGAGTGAGAAACTATTAATGAAGAAAACTAAGTATAAACGTGAGCGTATTAAGGCTTCGAAGCCTTGGCCTTATGGTTTGGATCGTGTGCAAAAGGTAGACGACTTTCTGGAAGACTTTGAGAGGTATGCAAGTGAGCAGTTTGGAAGTGATAAGAATAGATGGGCAGTGGAACTTAGAAATTTCTTGGATGGCCATGCGAGACGTGTGTATTTTAATGTATATAAGCCGGGTGTTAAATACGAAACAGTTGTGTCTCGAATTAAAAGTTGGTGTAGTGAAGAACGACAGGATAGTAAAGTTGTAACTCAACGTGAATTTTGGATAGCAAGTGAGAGAGAATGAAAAGCTGGGTGAATATGCGCTCCGGCTCCAAACACTGTATGAAGCAGCAGTGCCTGAGGGGGAGAGAGATAAACAGGCCTTGAAAGAACAATTCATGGCTACGATCCCTCCAGAGACGGCAAGGAGATTTAGAGCGCAAATGGGTCGAGATGTAGAAGGTAAAAAGCTAAGATGAAGAGATATAGTTTCATGGGCATTAGACGATGATGCTATAGGCGATAGGATGTACAGGAAGCAGGAAGAGGTAGTCCCGTTACCGGTATGGGCGTTTGCACAGGAAGGACAAGCTGGCGCTTCACCCTCGTATAGCCGTGTATTGCAACAGGATAGACTCCAACAAGGGCATTACCAGTTCGGACAACCGCAGGTGGCTTACCAAGGCCAACCATCTGCTGCTAAGAATGTGCAAGCTAAGAGGGATTTGCAGTGCAAGTATTGTAAGAAAAGTGGACATGTTATGAAAGACTGCTGGAAAATGAAAGGTTTGTGTTTGTTGTGTGGTAGCCAGGGACACAGAGCAAGTATGTGTGATAAAAAGCGTGACTTAATTAGGGCATAGTGAGAGTGCTTACTTGTAAATATGTATATAATTGGGTATTCTGTATTATTTTTTTTCCCTTTTTGTATTTAAGTGACTTGCAATATTTTACTAGGGAAACCAGTCTGTCTGTCTCGTGTGTGTGTGCTACAGAATGTATGGTTAGAATGAAATTTTATTTCATTCTTAGGGTGGGGAAGTGTAACAGGGTGCATGTTGTGATTTCTGGATGATCCGTTGGGTGGTTGGTTGTATGGTATGTGATACGTGGCTAAATTTCGTGCGTGCTTGAACTTTTGAGTTTTGGTTGCTTGGAAGCGGACAGCTGGTCTTGAACTGGAAATTGTGGTGATTAAACCGTGTAAAATTTAAAATAAGAAACATCATCGAAGGTTTCCCTGTAAAGGAATTGTTTGTATTAGATTTGGTTTGGAGACACATACTGTAACAACAGTAACCTAAGAATTATCCTCTGCAAAAGAGGAGACGGAGTTGGGAGCCAGATCTTAACTGCTTGTAAGCGCCCTGAATAAACCCCATTATTTTATAAGTGCCAGTGATTTAAGTATTTAATATTGTAGGTTTAAGTTTAGGTTAAGTTAAGTTCGGGTTTAGGTTGTTAAATTTAGGTTAAGTTTAAGTTAAGTTTGTTAGGGTAATGATAACTTGTTTATGCAGCCTGATTTACTTTGTATATATTAATATATAGTTTTGTAATCTAATGTTTTACTGTTCCTGGCTGGGACGGCCTCGCGCTGTAAAGGGGACATATATATATTCGGTTGTGGAATCCTGGTCACGGTAACAGTATATAGATATATAGTTATGTAATTCATTAATTGTAACAAAACCGTTTTTACAAAGGTTGTAACGATTTTGGTAATTATTATAATGTATATGAGGAACATGCCGTACCTCCGTTTGTTCAACTTTTTTTAGTTTTTGTTTTAAGTAGTGTGACAAGCAATCTTTAAAAAAAAAAAAAAAAAAAAAAAAGTGCTTACGAAAAACTTATTGTCAATTTCAGACTTATATCCCCCGCTTAGTCACTCAATTCCCCCGAATGTAGTACTCCAAACTTTGTTTTTTTTATTTTATTTTTATTTTAACACCCCAACCCCAGTTGAACCCAGTGTCGACCAAAACCGTTTTTACAAAGTTTTTAACGAGTTTTATAATTATTTGATTATATGATGACAGAAATAGCGTAATAATTAATCGATCATGTACCTAATTTATCCTGCTCTGTACGATCGGGAAATTTACCCGTATGACCGCACATACCCTAAATTTCAGTCATTTAATTTTTAATAAAACTTCTACGCAATAAAACATGTATTTGTCTATATGCAAACAAGTCTTCAGATTTAAAAAAATCAAATAATTCAAATTCTATCAACATTCAACGAAAAAGTATGATTTTTCTACTTAACAAGCAAAAATTATTAAAACCTTTTTAATTTTTTTTTTATTATATAAAAATAATTTTTAATGAAAAATTTACCTGTAATTAGATTTTATAATAATTGACCTTGAGCTTAAAGGATTTTATAATAATAATAATATAATAATAATAATGACAATAATTGATTTATGTTTTTTAATTTGTATTTTAATTTTATTTGTTCAATTAATCGTGAGTAACTGTCCTTAAATTGTTATTGTACCATTTGTAAGGTATCAAACGAAAATTATAGTCAAATTGACATACTACTAGAGTATATGGCTATGAATTTTAGTAGTCGAAATTAATTGTGTGTCAAAATTCAATTTTAAAACCGTGAGATGTACTTTCAATTAATTGTAAGTCCTCTAAGTTCGTTTTTTTTAATTACCTAATACGTGTAACTAATTAATTATGTAAAATCTATAATCCTAATTGAATTTTATTACTTTTGACACATATTCGAATTCATTTACGTTCCGTCCCTTCAGTCACTTTTGCATTAAAAACTCGTATGCAAACATCATCGTTATAATCTTAATAATTTTTGCTTACTATATATAAATTCTCGTTCATGCATTTATTAAGTTGTTTTATCTATTCCTTAACGTAAATGTATATATATATATATAACCCTAAACCCATCTTAAATTATTATACATCATTTTTAAACTTTGTTAATTCAAAAAACCTTCCAAATCCCTACACATTTGACCATAGGTCTATACATCATCCATTACGTAATTCTATTTTTACCTACACTAATCAATAAAAATTAGCTTATAGATTGTACGATTTATATTTTTCCCTTTTACCTATTCATTGTGAATGTAATTTTCCCCACAGAAAAAAAAATATAAATAAAATTTTTCTAAAAATTTTATCATTCTTTGTCTAGCTTAATTGTTTATCTAAATTAAAGTTTTAATCTTTGAATTTTTATATTTTTATCATAGCCCTCTACGCGAGTGTCATGTTAAAAAAAAAAAAAATTTATTACTCTGCATTGTACTCGACCACGCGAAATCGTTCTGTATAAAATTTGTATTGTAACTAATGGTACCCTGTTAGGATGTTATTTTCTCATTTGTATTGTATTAATGGTACCCTATTAAATTATTGTATAAATATCATTTTTAAAAGGGGAGAGTAATGTAAAAAGTGAACAATGAACAATTCCTACACCATCATTATATGAATTCATTGTCCATTTTTACATAAGAAACCAAAAATCACATAAGCGAGTTTTGGATAGAATTTCGATTTGTACGTCTTTATTCATTCCTGTATTTTTCTAATTCATCTTTCTAATAATGACTTATACACTATGACGTCACAAAATAACTTTATTCTCTTTACGTTTCCCACTCTGTGTCTCTAATTCGTTCTTGTAAATCTTCCTAACAATGATTTGTACTATACGTAAAAATTCAATAACTATGACGTCACATTTTCCCGTCATTTATTTCCCTAAGGACTAAACACTCTATAGAAGTCATTATTTATATGTTATGTAGCATAAACATTATTATTGAACCATACTCATTCTTACATTCATGTTCTTTCTTGACCGCTATCCTTTATTAATTTTATTACTTATTCATTCATCTACCTATTGTCTACTTATGCCCTATCAACTTATCAGTCTATGTTTACTCGTGTCAATCATGAAATGCAAAACTTTCGCAGTTCGTTCGGGAACGCGAAAAAACGTTCTCGTATTATTTTTTTCAATTTTACTTTCAAGTGCGTTCAACCCTCGCAAGATATTCAAAAATGCTGAGATTAAATTATCGAATTTCGCTGACTAGCAGATTCGAGCGCCTCAAAGATCAGATGCCTCCGTCCGCTCTGATTTCAAATTCATAACATTATAACATATTATTTCGTAAATAAATTATCTCGTAAGTGCCATGTACTTTGTATTATATTTCTAACATCTTAATTGTCCATATATAAGAAACACTGTAAAAACGAAAAGTTATAGTAACTGTTTAATTGTAATTAACTGTAATACTTTAAATTAATAATAACTTGTAATGTACTTCAGTGAAACTGTAATTAAATGTAATGATTTAATTTATCATGTAAGAATGTACTTTAAAATGGAAGTGTAATTAAACAACAAGTGAATGTGAATTAATTGGTAATTGTAATCGTAATTGTAATGAACCAAAATTAATACGTACTCAGTCATGTACTCAAAATTGTGCTTATGTGCTATTACGAAATGATATTGCCGTCAAAAATGTAGAATCGGCGATACTGTTGTTCTTTTTTATTTATATTTTTTTAGTTGAAATCTTTCAAAAAACATCTGATTATGTGTTTAAAAAAAGGGGGGAAACTTAACCTTCGATTGTCTCCCCCAAACATTTAGACTATATTATACTGTACTTGTAAAATTACTTCACTTCTGATTAGCACTTCATCGTTGCACTTCATCATTGTACTTCAGATTAGCACCTCATTAGGAGGGGGCAGAGGCCCCTTGCCTTCTTAATATATTTTTAGATTCCGGCCTGAGCCATGGTCGAAAGAGGTCGAACCTCTACCCCTGTAAATTCAGAGTACCTGTATATTTTTAAGAAGTAAACCACAGTAAAAGAAGTTTTTATCTTTTTCCTTCGAGCCGTACTCTCTTCAGGAACTCAGTCAGTCAAGTCGACAAGTTGTAAAAGTGAAAAGTCGATAATTTTAGTATAAGAGAAAAGATCAGAGAATTATAAAAAGAGAAGAATTAATAAGCGAGAGAAAAGAATTAGAAAGAATTATAGAAAAGTATAAAGAAGAAATATCCGTTGCAGCCTCCTAACCAGAACCCCCCGTCGAATCCGAACCGACTCAGGGCCATAAAGGGGGGGTTAACATATATATATATATATATATATATATATATATATAATGCAAACCCACAAGGAAAAAGAAAAATGATTCCAAGGCCTTTCGTGACGAGGTGTACTTCTGAATACACGAAAGACCCGAAAGGCCTTGGAATCATTTCTCTTTTTCCTTGTGGGTTTGCATCATTCATGCATTTCACGTGTCTAATTGTGAAATTCATCCCATATATATATATATATATATATATGAGAAAGTCCATTGCTCCTCCAGCAGAATCCCCCCCCCCCCGGAGATGGAGGGGGACTGGGAGGAGCGAGTGTGTTGCGTACCCATCGATGGCTTATATTATTTATATTTGTAACATCTTTAATAGAAGAAATTTCGAGTTAGATGAAGCTGAGATGGATTAGGCTACACCGTCTTTTGAAAGCACTTTTCCATGTGAAAGTTAGTTCCAAAGCAGGATGCAGCGTACCCTTCGGAACCTTCTCGCGTACCTCTGCCCTAGCCGTTAGGCGTGTTCAAACGAACATAGCGGACCCCTTCCCAGTACCCCCTCCCAGAAACGGGTACTGGGAAGGGCAGTTGTGTTACTAATGCCTTCCCTGGTTCACCTTTAATGCGTATACTAAATTTGGTGTAGACTACCGAGCTGTTTAGCCGTGTATAAAGGAACAAACATCATCATCATCCACTACACACACACACACACACACACACACACACACATTGTGTGTGTATGTGTACACTTCATGTGGATTCATTTAGGCCACATTCCAAAACAAATATAATTATAAGACCTGAACAAAGAAAGACGAAAAGAAACTTGAAAATTAAAACTTTGGTAATTTGGACACCAAATAATGAATTTCCGTTTTGTAAACACAATTGTCTACTTCTTATTTGCGAAAAGGTAACAACCAAGATTCATAACCAACACTTATTTCTCTTTAATATTATCTCGTCGTATGCTGTAAGTATACTTAATTTACACACACACACACACACACACACACACACACACACGGTGAATCTCTTTCTCGCCACATACAGTATATACACACATCTCCGGAGACCTGATAGTGATAATGCGCCCTTTACGAAATGGCAGACAAAGACCTTTTGTCAGTTTTATATCTTCACAGACGATTTTCACAGACATTTGCGGAAAAAGTTATTAATTGTTAATATTGTGTTTTTGTTTGGATATTTCATTCTTTTTGGTAAACCAGTTAGTCCAAGAAATCTACTGAAACACTGGGACAAAATTGCAACATAATTTTTTCTAGCATTTTCATACAAGTAAAACAATACTTTATAACATACTAAAAGTCTACCAAAGTGTGTGTATGGAAAATATGAACATTTCTATATCATATTTTTTCAAATATTTCATAAAAATGCTAAAACTTTTATTTCTCAATTGACAATAAGTCATGTTTCCAACGGGCTTAATTTTATATAAAAATAATACAAAGCGTAGTAAATCTCTTTATTCCTGCCAACTAAGTAGTTTTGTACACAGACATGCAAAATGAGTTGTACTTTTTCATAAAAATGCACTTATTTAGTAGCAGTGGTGGTGTTGGTAGTAGTAGTAGCTAATTATGTTTTTTTTTTTTCAGATTCTTCCTGGCTCAATGCGGCAATGAAAGCGCAAATTCTCATTTCTTGACTGTATAGAACTGCAATATTCAAAAGATGGATATCTGTGTTTTATGCAATGACACTTTAAATGATGGGCGTGATACAGTAACTTTGCGTGCTAAGGGCAATGATGGCATAAACAATTCAAGTAAAGAGAGAAGATAATATAACTGCAAAACCGGGAGACAGAGTGCATACAGAATGCCGTAAAAATTACACAAATCCTAAATATATCTCTTTGAAGAAACAGTCAGTGGGTGCACCAGAACCATCTACTTCCTGCTCTTTCGTCCAGATAAGTCTCAGTTCCAGTTCGGTAAAAACTGTTTGTTTAGTGGGCAGAAAGCAGATAGTAATGGACGCAGCATAGTTTTCCCGGTGCGCACTAAGGATTTTCAAAACATGATATCAGAAACGTGCCAGAAGCTCCAAGATGACTGGTCTGATATAGTTCATGATAAAATTCAATACTGCCAAGACCTCCATGCAGCAGATGCGGTATACCATCAGGACTGTAGTGTGAACTTTCTTACTGGTAAAGGAATACCCGCAGGCTCATGCAGAGGATAGTGCAGGTTTTTCAAAAGGGAAAAGAGAGGTCGTCCATCAGATGTTGACATGGAGACAGTTTTTGCTCAAGTGACAAGTTATACTGAAAATAATGTTGAAGAGCAATTAACCATTAATGACATGGTAAAGCAGATGGAGGAACTGCTGAAAGGTACAGATATTACACCGTACACTGTAGAAATCATGCAGAATTGCTGCTGCAGTACGTCCGAATGTCACAACATTTGGTTTACCATCGATTTCTGCGATTATTATTTTGTCGCCAAAATATTTAATTAGTCGCCTTTTCATGTGTTTTACACTGTACGGCGTACAGTGTAAAACACATGAAAAGGCGACTAATTAAATATTTTGGCGACAAAATAATAATCGCAGAAATCGATGGTAAACCAAATGTTGTGACATTCGGACGTACTGCAGCAGCAATTCTGCATGATTTCTACATTCTCCCCAAAAAGGAAGACCCTGAATCGGAACATTCGTCTCATTCAAACCGCCGCTCAACTGATCAAAAATTTTATAAAACTCTTAAGCACAGCAAATCAAAACTATCCAAGCTCTTATGACATGGAATCTCCTGATAACGGAATCGCGTATCTTCCACATACATTGAAGATTCTGTTGCAAAATATGTTTGTTGGAAAAGACACTAGTATCAAAGTTGCGTCCATAGAACAAGCCGTAATGCAGTCAGTTCTTCCTCGAATTATTGCAGTTCCATTGCAGATAGGTCTTGCTGTCCAGCTGGATCATTAGTTTGGGTCACGATTCCTCATTGACTCTCTACATGAAAAACGATTTTGTTCTGCATATTCAAAAGTGAAGAAGTTTGAACGCAGTGCTGCAGTCTATCAAGGAACCGAAATTTCGGGATTCACACCAGAGCACCTTCAGAAAGTAATCAGATGCAATTGTAAAGCTGACTGCAGAACAGCATGCTGTACATTAGGGTGGCCCACTTTTCAATTTTTTTGAAAAGTATAGGTGATCGTGGTTTTTCCCATTATTTGGCACTTTACTAGCACATTGGTACCATTTTTACAAATATTGATCAATATTTAGGGGTCTCGCATCGACCTTGAAATTACTAATTTTTTTTTAAAAATGCGTACTTTTTAACTTTTTACTGAATCAAGATAAATCATTAAGTAGGGATGTTTTCTGAATCCTCTTAATGAGAGAAGTCGTTTGGTGTGCCTGCCAATGTCATACGACTAACGGTTTAAAGGTTGTGCCTGTATACAGGTAATACCAATGTGCTAGTATAGTGCCAAATAATGGGAAAAACCACGATCACCTATACTTTTCAAAAAAATGAGTCACCATACCGGGCGGAATGTATAATGTATATAGGTAATTAGAAAATGCACTATGCCTGTGCCAGGTACCTAACCTATTTCTTTTTTTGCAGATCATAACATTTGGAAATTCTGTCTGAGTTCCTAATCCTTTGTCATGGACAAATCGATGGCAACCATAACTGGAAGAACTCTTGAAGCTACAAATAGAGAGTCATCAAAAGGAAAGGCGAAAATAACATCGCTACCTTCTCTAAGATCGGCCTCGGAAATTTTTTTAGTTGGCCAACCGTCGTCCTCCATCAGTGGTAGCAAATTGCCAACAACACGGCAGGTTTTGCAATACTTCTTCAGTGTTATCCAGTACACTGCTAACATGAAAGACGCATTCAAAGAAACCGTAAACAACATCTTAAAGTTTTGGAACATGGCCCGCATTAAAACAATCACAAAGCTCAACTGCGAACGGAAGCTAGAGGCATTGTGGAAAGAATGGCACTTACTCCAAAAGAGCAGAAAACGAGAAACTGACACCGGAGGAAAACGGCAGAAGTTTTTGGACAGTGTGGACAAGCTGTGGGATATCGGAGCATCTGACGCTGTCGAAGATATAAAGAAGAATCGACTGCTGTCCGACAAGGACAAGAAAGAAGACATTGACTTCTACCTCGATCAACGTGGTCCTCGGGTGGCAACGATGAGGGGGAACGATAAAGTTTTCGCTGTAAAAAGAAAGCTACAGGAAGGAAGAAAACGTCCTCGCCAGGAGCCGCAAACCTCAAAGTGTGCATACGAAACCGGAGATGAGGCCATGGAGAATGATGATACTGGCATGTCAGGAGAGTCGGAGACAGAACTAGCGTTCCCCCTGCCGAAAGAGCCAAGTGTGTCTGTCAATCTTCCTCGCCGCATCCTTAATGCACCTGCTGTCATGGAAGTGGCTGATCGTTTCCGCATGTCCAATAATCAGGTGCGTATTGTGTATAGTATTCATCGATAGCGTCAGTTTTAAAGTGTCCCGTAACCCACATGTATTCTTGACAGTTTCCTTTCCACTTTCCATTCTCTACATAGGTAGTAAGCATTGTGGCTGCTATCACACGTTTGGCGAATCCACCAGCAGACCTCAATCAGTTCAGCATCTCGAAAGAAACGACTCGCCGGGGAAGAGTGTCACATCGCCGTGAAGTGGCGACGGCTGTGAAGGACTCCTTCACGCCACCGAGGCACACTGTTGTCCACTGGGATGGCAAAATGGTCAAGGTCAGTTGATTAAGTTTTCATAGCTATCAATTTAGTAATGAGATTCATGAAGAATAATGTCAATTAAAAAGAGAACTGAATGTGAACAAAAATAGGTTACTTTACAACCATGAAATTGAAATATATGGCATGTGTTTCAGAACTTCCTTGGAACGGTATCTGTGGCCTCAGACCGTCATCTTCGCTCTATGCAGCAACAAGGTGGATGACACTGTGAAGCAACAGATGGCAGAGAAGCTGTCCCACCTCCCTGTACCCAAAGACTTCACATACGAGAACGTCTCAGTCGACGAGATGACGCTACTCCCCGACCTGATCGACGAGTCCTCCTGGTTCTTATTTGCAGGTCTGAAGATGTATGGGTCTTCGTGGCTCACCCTGCCAACTGATAAGTGGGACGAGAACGAGGACTTTTGTCGTCTGAAGGATGTGATCTCTAATCTCCAGGTCACCAATGACGTCGCTGAAAGAGGAGTCCAACTGATACAAGACTATGCGAACACGGTCACAAAGGACGAGGCACAGCTGCAGGATCTTCTGCAAGTGGTGGAAAAGAACCGGAAAGAGCTCGGCGACTTCAAGAAGTCATCACTCGCCACGATGACATAGCACAGAGGGACAACGTTGCAGCCAGTGACGTGTGATAGTGGTCAATACAATGCAAAAGTGATTGTTTAAGTTATTGTTTCTTTCTTCTTTATTTGTCTGCTATTTGCTGATTTTTTGAAAAGTATAGGTGATCGTGGTTTTTCCCATTATTTGGCACTATACTAGCACATTGGTATTACCTGTATACAGGCACAACTTTTAGACCGTTAGTCGTATGACATTGGAAGGCACATCAAACGACTTCTCTCATCAAGAGGATTCAGAAAACATCCCTACTTAATGATTTATCTTGATTCAGTAAAAAGTTAAAAAGTACGCATTTAAAAAAAAAAACTCGTAATTTCAAGGTCGATGCGAGACCCCTAAATATTGATCAATTTTTGTAAAAATTGTACCAATGTGCTAGTATAGTGCCAAATAATGGGAAAAACTACGATAACCTATACTTTTAAAAAAAATTTGAAAAGTGGGCCACCCTACTCTACATGCAGGAAACATGAACTCTCTAGTTCATGTTTCCTAATGTTTCCTCACGTTTTCCTAACATTCTAATGTTCTCCGATGTGTGGTGAATGTAAGGGTGTCAGTTGTATGAATTCCCCTCAAATGGATCTGGAAGTGGATGATAAGCTGTGAATTGGAAGTAGTCACTTTGTCCTTCAAAGATGAATTGTTTGCTTGTTCCCTCCTTTGTCACTGGAACTATAGGTACATCAGACTCTCAATATAAACTTGATGAAACCTAATTTTTTCAAATTAAGGTTTATGTCGTTTAGTATTTTGTGCTTTATTTACTTCTGAGGAAGCGTGTTTTATATTTATATACAGGGTGTCCCATAAGTCCGGCATCATAGGAGAAATTCATATTTTTCTATTTCTACAAACCATAATTCATATTTTTCTTATGCTTGGGATGCCAATTTCCCGTCCACCATTCTCTTCAGCGACGAGGCTGTTTTTTATGGAAATGGTGAGATAAATCGACAGAACACCCGATACTGGTCTCAAAACAACCCTCACTGGTATACCTCTTCAAAGGAACAAGGTGCATCTCAGGTGATGGTATGGTGTGGCATTTGGAAGGATCGCATCATAGGCCCCCCTCTTTTTCGATGAACATGTCACTGGAGGCACCTACCTACGTATGCTCAAGGAAGAAGCATTTCCCAGTGTCTTGAACGAAGAAGGAAATTTCCCAACATGGTTCCAACAAGACGGCGCTCCTGCACATTACAGCACCCAAATAAGGGAATACCTGTACCAACAATTCCCTGGTCATTGGATAGGACGTCGAGGGCTGTGGAATGGCCAGCTAGAAGCCCGGATCTCACGCCACTAGATTTTTATCTCTGGGGCCACTTGAAAGCGCTGGTATACGCAGAGAAAATTAGGAGTGTTGAACATTTGCGGCAGCGCATTATTGGGGCATGTAACACCATTACTCCTGACATCATTCACCGTGTGCTTGCTGACTGGGTATCACGTCTGAATTTGTGTATTGAAAACAATGGTGGACATATTGAGCACGTTCTGTAAATAAAAGCTTTTGTTTTGCCTTTTTTTATTATTTTTCCTATGATGCCGGACTTATGGGACACCCTGTATATATATATATATATATATTATATATATATATATATATATATATATATATATATATATATATGTGTGTGTGTGTGTGTGTGTGTGTGTGTGTGTGTGTGTACACGTGCGCGTGTATGCGATACATATATCTGACACCTTACAACAAAATAAATTTCTGTTTTAAGCAGTTTTGTTTTGTTTTAATTCCAAAAACACTAAAATACCCATATACTATCTGTATAGGTAAATGTTCCTAGTGAGTAAAGTTCCTCTCCCCCTCGTGCCGTAGCGCAATGTTTGCATTTGAAAGTGTCCATACATACTGTATGATAATTCAACTATCTAAGATGGTTAAAGTCTAAAATAATATTTTTACAAATGATGTGTTAATCATTTCTATGAAGGTATACCGAGTTTCAAAATCAACCTTTTTCAATGTTCAATTTTGGTAAACTTTTCATATGAAGTTTAGAAGTGTTTCTCATTGTCAAATCTATTCTAATACTTGTGACGGCCGACCTGCGAAATTTGTTGCTTATGGCCGGCCAAACCACTGGCCAGATTTGGATGAGACTTACTTAAGGGATAGGGGTAACTGAGGCCGGGAAAGAACATAGACTATGTAGCGGCGGCCTCTGAGGTCATCTAAGGCTGATTGAGGCCGTTTTTGCCGTTTCCCGGCTTATGAGGCCAAATTTGGACTTGCTTATGAAATCAAAAGTTGTAGGAAATGGTCGATTTAGAACACAGAAACGGTTCCACGAGAGAAAAAATTATTAGGTAAAAGTTGCTTCAAATTAATCGAAACCTACGGTAAAATTATGAAATGCCTGGTTAGGTTAACTGAATGCCCGGTTAGGTCAACTGTAGGCCCTTGACGATTGGTTAAGTCGTGATGTTTTCGTTAAAACTAACGAAAATATCACGACTTAACCTAACCAATCGTCAAGGGCGTACAGTTACTGTATTTTACGCCTCATAAGACGCTACTTTTTGTCAGGCTGATAAATCTTCGAAATATTTTTTTCCTAAATATTCTTTGCTAAATATAGGGTGCGTCTGACCACTTGTAGCGTCTTATGAGGCGTAAAATACGGTAACCTAACCGGCCATTCAGTTGATCCAACCTGGCAGTCATTTAACCTAGTTGGTTAATTTTTACATTCACGTCTCATTCTAAAGTTGCTTAAAATTAATCGAAACCTAAGGGGAAATTATTGAATGCCCGGTTAATTGAATAGTACTGCGGGATATTTTTGATACCCGCACGAAGGGCGGGTTCTCTGCTAGTATGCTAACAAACTTTCTGTTGCAGTTGTGTCCACGTTCAGCCAAATTATCGTAGATTGCTTGGAGTAAGTAATAAAAGGTACTTTTGCATTATCCTCCCAACACTAATTTTTTTTGAAGCCGACTAACTACGGCTAACGCCTGCGGCGGGCTGTTTTTAACCTAACCTAACCTAACCTAACCAAACCTAACCTAACCTAACCTAATCCCAACACTAATTTTTTTTATAATGGAAGGAAAATAAAGGGACCTTTTCCAGTTTGTGTACCGTTTTTCATATAATTTATTTTTGAGAATATTTTTGTTAAAACTAACGAAAATATCACGACTTAACCTAACCAATTATCAAGAGCGTACAGTTGATCTATTAGTAAATAGTAAATACTATTCCAGAAACAACAATGTTATAATTAATAATAGATCAACTGTACGCCCTTGATAATTGGTTAGGTTAAGTCGTGATATTTTCGTTAGTTTTAACAAAAATATCCTCAAAAATAAATTATATGAAAAACGGTACACAAACTGGAAAAGGTCCAAATAAAGTACCATAACCAAAACCAAACTAACATTATATAAAAAAATTAGTGTTGGGAGGATAATGCAAAAGAACCTAATAAAATTTAAAAACAAAACCAATTAGTAATTTGTTATGCTTTTTAAAAAAAAAATTCGAGGCGAAACTTTTCCTAAACTGTACATGTCATTTGTTTACATATTACTGTACGCACAACATACGTGTTCGTATTCTCACACTTTTTATTTGGCTTCATGCATTTACCTCACATACACCATAAGAAAACGAACATCGGCTCAAAATACCATAAGCCCATAAAGTATTCAATCTAAATCTAAGTTAAATTACGAAGATTTAGAGATTATATATATATATATATATATATATATCAGTACAGCAATACCTCGAACATCGTCGCTAATGCGTTCCTAGAAAAGGCGACGATATTCAAAACAACGACGTTCAAGGAATGTAATCTACGGGAAATAAGAGGTTCCGTTCTCAGATTGTTTTTTTTGTCAAAATCAGGATTTTTGCATTACAAATACAGTACAAATACACTCGTTTTAACAGTTCAATCACAGGAAAAACATCAATAAGAAACTGTTCAATTCAAACCTTTTATTTAAACACTAAAATTTATAATACGAACGAAAAAATTAAATTGGAAATTATTTTTAAGCAGAACATTTGTCTACTGTTCAATTTAAACCTTCTATTAAACATGAAAAGGGGAAGGGTGATGCTGCCAGGCGTAAGACGACGAAATAGCAAAACCAAGACGATGATGTAAATCTTAGTCGCAAGCATAGCAACGACGAAAGCGCAGAACAACGAAGTTCAAAACAACGATGTTCAAGGTATTACTGCGTGTATATATATATATATATATATATATATATATATATATATATATATATATATATATATATAGTGGTTAACCGGATATCCGCATCCGCATCTGCGGATATCCGCACCATTTTTAACATTCGCATCCGCACTTCTGACTGCGGATATTACCTCTAATAAATTATGCAATTTACAATTAAATTAGCTTATAAAGTAGCTTATAAGGCCCAGTCATGCACATTTCATGTAAAGTATTAATTATTAATGAACAAACAAATAAATATATAAACCTCAAAATATAAATACCTGTAACACAGAAAATTGAATGAAACTTGTTTCATTGAATTTTCTGTGGCTGAAACTCTTGAGAAAGTTATTATTTTTATCATAATGAAAACATTAATATTTATTTTAATTCTTATGCATTGCCTGCCATAATAGTAATATCACGAAATTTGAAAAATCATGTCATATATTCATAATTCTATATTATATTGATAGATTAACTAAATATCCGCATCCGCGGATATTGAAATTAAAGATCCGCATCCGCAGATGTTGAATAACTGACATCCGGTCCACCACTAATATATATATATATATATTAAAGTTCTTTACTTATTTTCTATAAAACTGAAATAATAAACAAAAAGAAATAAGAAATAAAATTTGAATTCAAAGAAGGTAGAAAAAAGAAGATAAATAATGTAATATTTTAAGTTATTCGCTGTTTCTCTCATCGGGATAAAACGATGTTTCGACCTTCAATGCTTCCGGGAGTGGATGGAAATACCTTGAAGGAGACTGTTCATTCTCTTGTTTTATTCAGCGACAATTTCGACATTTACATGATGGCGATTCTTTATTGCTGCAGGATGAAAGAACATTTCATATAATCAGGTGATTTTTATCTTTTCAAACATAACATTAAAGAAACTATATATCGTGAAATGGCTAGTTGATATATATATATGTATGTATGTATGTGTGTGTGTGTGTGTGTGTGTGTGTGTGTGTGTGTGTACTATGATACGTACATAATAATGGCGTAAATATAGTGTTAATTAAAACAGACAGCCACTTGGCTAATCCTTACCTTTATTTTCAAAGAATAAATTTTGTTAGGTGCATCCTTTGTCGTGATAATACTTGCAAAAAACTTTTAACTTGTAAATTCGAGTATGTTTCGGATGTTCATAAATTTAATTAATATGTTCCGTAAAAGTCGTAAATTTAATTCATATAAGTCGCGGACAGATTTAGAGGATAATTTAGATGCATGAACATACTTATATTTTCATGAACTATCTTCGTACATAAGAGAATCGCTGATTTACATTACATTTTAGAGACTGCAAATTAATATTAATTCCGTTTAACACGATTTTCATTGGTGTTTTTAATTATAGTCTTTCTCTAACGTGAAGGCGAGTTAGTAAATGATTTGGAATGACTTTCCTGTTTTTAGAAGCAATTATTTCATCGTATAAAAAAAAACAAATAAGGGAGCAAGTGTAGTTTACGTCCCTCTGTGGCGCCTAGTGTAGTTTACGTTCCCCTACATTATCCTAGTGTAGTTTACGTTCCCCAACTTTGTCCACGTATACCTAGTCAAATAAAATGTTAAAACTAACGAAAATATTACGACTTAACCTAACCAATCGTCAATTTTTTATATATATAATTATTTCACGAAAGTAACACGTGAAAAATATTTATGATGAATAAAACCACGAAGGAAAGGAAACAGAGAGGTACTCAAGCGCTTTCGTCTAATGACGTCATCAGGAACATTCAGTGTTCCTGAGGATGTCATTAGACGAAAGCGCTTGAGCACCTCTCTGTGTTTCCTTTCCTTCGTGGTTTTATTCATCATATATATATATATTGACGATTGGTTAGGTTAAGTCGTAATATTTTCGTTAGTTTTAAAGTTTTATTTGATGGATTCATTTAAAAAATGTCTCCTAAAGATCCTAGTGTAGTTTACGTTCCCCAACTTTGAACTAGTGTAGTTTGTGTCCCCTTTTGCGTCAGGGGAACGTAAACTACACTTGCTCCAAAATAAGCTTCTCCACAAAACACAAACGCGCATCAGTGAAGGTCATCGGCATGAGTGTCGAATGAAAATTCATTCAAACCGATTGTGTGACGTACGCTCATTTTTACAAAATTTTGAAAGGGAGTTTACCTAATCCAGATTAACCCGACTTCATCTAATTTAATTTATTCATACTTTATTTTATCTTTGTATCTCTAATAAATTACTTTCATCTCCCTATAAACCCCTGCCTAGTTCAACTCTCAGTATGTTGAAAGCGCCACACATATAAAATACTTCATAGATATCATGTACGAGTCGAATGATCTTAACCGCTTTTCACCTTATAAAGCCTGTGTGTGTGTGTGTGTGTGTGGTGTATATATATATATATATATATCACACGGAATTACTTTTATAATATGAGGAACAGTACTACTAGCTGTTTGTAATGTTTATGGAGCTCTATCTTTATTTTTGTGACAGTTGAACCTATTTTGGTTGACCTTTTTTCACTATCCAGTTAGAACATGTTGCTTCTTATTCTTCCATATTGAGCTTATTTTTAAAAAGAACTCCCTATCCATCTCGAACACCTGAAGTAAAACACGAAATATGTTCGAAGGTTTTGTAAAATTTAAAATCTTTAATATTCCGTTACTCTTTCACGCTCCCCTTTCAACGCCTACAGAAATGAGCGCGAGAGGCGCAAAATATCGCTTTACCTTTTAACGGAGAAAAGTATTTAGCCTTTCAAAAATGGTTTGGCGTTAATAGGCTTACAGCACCATTTTAGAGAGGTTTTTGGAATAAAACTACTTATGTTTAAAAACTTGGTAAACAATTTACTCGAACCAAATGGATTTTTTTAATGAATTCATAATTTAAAATCAATTTATTTCAATAATTTTTTTTTCATCTTTTATTACATTTAAAACATTTTTTTCAAATTTATCGTTTTTTTCATTCACAAGTCTCAAAATAAATACATTTCGATACATTATTCCTCTATTGCCGGTTCTCTCTCTCTCTCTCTCTCTCTCTCTCTCTCTCTCTCTCTCTCTCTCTCTCTCTCTCGCCAAATTCGCTGATGACACCAAGCTTGGGGCCAATGTTGGGACGCCCGAAGCGATCGAGGAACTGCGTGCGGACCTAGGTAGGATAGGAGAGTGGTCCGAAAAATGGCAAATGTCGTTTAACTTGGGTAAATGCAAAGTGATGCACATTGGCTACGCCAATCCCAAGTCGGACTACTCGATGTTGGGCAGTAATATCGAGGTGACTGATTTAGAAAAGGACTTGGGTGTGCTAATTAGCAGCGACCTTAAGTTTACGAAACAGTGTGTAGAGGTGGAAAAGAAAGCCCAGAAACTATTGGGTTATATCAGGAGGCAATTTCAGTTTCGGAACAAGGAGATTGTGCTCTCACTGTACAATTCCCTTGTTCGGCCGTACCTGGAGTATGCTGTGCAGTTCTGGTCGCCCACCCTCAGGAAAGATATTGAGAGGCTGGAGCGAGTGCAGGCGAGGGCCACAAAGTTAATCCCTTCCGTTAGGCATATGGGCTACAATCGACGGTTACGCGCCCTGAACTTGTTTTCGCTTGAAACTCGGAGGCTGCGCGGTCAACTGATCGAGGTTTTCAAGCTCTTACGAGGGTTCAACGATGTCGATTTTAGAAGTATGTTTAGTTTAAATGATAACCCAACTCGCAACAATGGTTGGAAGTTGGATTTGAAACGGTTTAGGACTAGTGTGTGTGGGAATTACTTTACGTATAAGATCTGTGACACATGGAACAGGTTACCTTCGGAAGTTGTGAACAGTTCCTCTGTGGATCATTTCAAAGAAAAGGTTAGACGAAATCTTGCACACTATTTGAGTGTGTAAAGACATTTAGGACCTCAGTCTGCGGAAATTTCTTTTCCTATAAAATAGTTAATATCTGGAACCAACTTCCCTCAGAGGTTGTTTCCAGTCAAAGTGTAAATCTGTTTAAAAATAGGCTAGACAAAGTACTGAACACACTCATAGTTTAAGATTAAAACCTCAGAAAACTCTGCAGGAGTTCGCTTGCTCGGTGTCTCTGTGAGCAAGCTAAATATAGAGCTATTTATATATTCTCCACTTTCCTGTAAAATTTCCTTGGCTACTTTTCCAGGGTCAAGGTATTTTCTTCAACCTTTTTCCGTACCTGCCTCTGGCAGGGAGGGAGCGGAGGGTGGGGAGAGAGCCTTCTACTTTTCTATCCAGTTTTCTACTACTGCTAGGATAGTTGAAAGAAAAATAAACTTTTACAAAATTTTCCCTGGCACCCGTTGCCATTGGTACCTCCTCGGTATGGGCCGCAAGGCCTTTTGAGGTACTTCTTTCCCTTGTAACTCCTTGTAACTCTCTCTCTCTCTCTCTCTCTCTCTCTCTCTCTCTCTCTCTCTCTCTCTATATATATATATATATATAATATATATATATATATATATATATTATATATATATATATATATATATATATATATATTTGCGGGCATAAGTCAGAGGGAGGCTGATCTGAACGACAAAATAATATTAGTGTGTTAGTTTCTCTTAGGAACAGTTTATTAATGTCTTTATATCCGTACGTGACAGAATTTACACTTGTAAAGAGCTGCATGGCATGAAGTTTCAACATTATTGATTTTTTCTGTTATTACAATAATCTGAAATCCATATTGCGCTGAACCTTTGGAATATATATATATATGATGGAAACCCACAAGGAAAAAGAAGATTCTTCCAAGGCCTTTCGTGTATTCAGCAGTACACCTCGTCGAGGAATGATGAGGTGTACTGCTAACTACACGAAAGGCCTTAGAATCATTTTTTCTTTTTCCTTGTGGTCTGCATCATTCATTTATTTCACGTGTTTAAGTGTGTATATTATATATATATATAGAATGGCACTCACCACTCATAAGTATTCGTACGGAGAAATACTGTATTTCAGTTATATGCGTTCTTATTGTTTGTACCATGCATACAATAGTTATGAAAAGTTTACCGTTCGTTTGGAAAAATTTAGCGAATAAAAAAATTAGCTCAATTTCAATATATAACATCAAAGAATTTAAAGAAAATAAAAAAAAGTTAAAATGCAAAAGTTTTCAGATATTTTTTACAAAAATTATTTAATACTTTGTGTCTCTCCCCTTTGCTTGAATGATTTCAGTGATTCGTTTTGAGTATTTTTCTACAAGGTTTCGACATCTCTCAATGGAAATTTTAGTCCATTCTTCTAAAGAAAATTGTTGCAATTCATTCAAATTCGAAGAGCTTCTCTTGCGGAGAGTTTTTCTCAAATCAAACCATAAATTCTCGATTAAATTGAGATCGGAGTCGTGACTGAGCCACTCGAGAAGCTTGAGTTTCTTTTGGTGAAGCCATTTCATGCTGCTCTTACTTATATGTTTTGGATTAATATCTTGTTGCAGTACCCAATTGCGATCCAATTTTCTGATATTTCTTCGAACTCAAGATGTTATTGATGACAACAAGCTTTCCTGGACCAGAAACACTAAAGCATTTCCACAGAAGCAAACTACCACCACCACCATGTTTAACCGTAGGAAGGATGTTTTTCTCCTCGAATGCAGTATTGAATTTTCGCAAAACATACCGTTGCTCGCTGTTCCCGAATAATTCAATTTTGGTCTCGTCTGTCCAGAGAACTTTCTTCCGGAATGCAAATCTACTTATTTTGATGGTCGTTGGCGTACTTTAAACGAGTGTCCTTGCGCGCTTTTGAAAGCAGAGCTTTTCTTCGTGCAACTCTTCCATGCAAACCATTCTTTCTCAATGTACGACGTACAGTAGAGGGATAGACATCGGTCTTAGACAGTGTTAATGTTTGGCAAATATCACCTGCAGTCACCCGTGGATTTGCAGTAGCCATTCTTTCAATCTGTCTAGCTGTACGTTCTGAAATCTTGCAAGGCCGTCCACACCTTGGGAAAGTTTTGATTGTTCCAAAGCCTTTCCATTTCTTTATAACTGCAGCAACCGTCGTAAATGGAATTCGAAGTGCTTCTACTATCTTCCTGTAACTCTTTCCAGTCTCGTGTGCAGCAATAACAGATATCTTAAAATCTATAGACAGCTCTTTACCACGACGAGTCGACGACTCATTGCTTGCTCATGATTTGTACAGTTATCCGTCTTCCATGAAGGTTCCCAACAAAAATTCTAGAATACAAAATTGCCAACAGTCTCTAATCAATAAACATCCAACTACTGACAAAAATTTTAAATTCTTCAAACCTAAGGTGGGCACACAAAGTATTGAATAATTTTTTAAATGTACAAAAACTTTTGCAATTTAACTTTTTTATTTTAAAAAAATTATTTGATTATTTTACATTGTATGTTGGAGTTCAACTATTTTTTTTCATTTTTTAAATAAGAACGGTAAACTTTTCATAACTATCGTATGCATGGTATAAACGATAAAGACGAATAAACTGAAATACGTCTCTGTACGAATACTTACGAATACTTATTTACTTTTATATACTGTATATATGTATAAGTAACCTTTTTAATTACTGTAGAAAACTGATAAGCAGATACATTAATTATGTAATTATTAATTGCATCTTATAACCACGTGTTTATTATAAAGTAATTCATATTTTAAGCAAACAAATAAGTGACTTTTCTCTTTTATATAGTTTTCATTTCTGAGTCGATCATAGTTTATTCAATAAATGGATTACGTCAAAAATAAACTTTGTTTACAAAATTGAACGTTTTAAAGTCTGTAACCGCACACTATATATTATTATACTCATTACATACAACACATTTATATATATATATATATATATATATATATATATATATATATATAACAAATATGTTAAGATCTGTAGACAGTTCTTTACCACGACGTAAACAGCCAACGTACACTTACTTACTGTGAAACATAAGAATTTATAAAGGGAGTAAATTTGGAGTTTCATATAGTTTTATTTATTTATTTTATTTTTATATTATATGAAAATGGGATGAACATCAATTGAAACGTGCAAAAACTATTACGTCTGTAAAAACGAAATGTTTAAAAATTGCAAATATTCTCAATTTTTGGTCCTGTTTGTGAGAGCAAGCCTGAGGTGGTATGAATTTATCCGTGGTTATAACTGGTGTATTTCTATGGCCTCGGGGAAAGAAACAAAACTGCAATGCAGTGCAAATTAACGAGCGAGCAAAAGAGGATTACGGACTCTGTTACTCATGTGAATAAAGCATTCTGATTCCAGTGGTGACCAATCATGTATGGAAGTTTCGTTAGTAAGTTGATCCTCTAAGTCTATGACATAGTCTATGTACTTGACAATGATTGCGTGAGGTGCTCGTACCTTTAATGGATGTATGGGTGCAGCGGTGCTTTGTAAAACAGTGAAACTTTTATTCTCTTTTTGAGACTTTATATGTAAACAGTCTGTGTCTTAAGTGTCCATATATATCGGGTGGTCCGAAAAAAATGACGCATTTTTTAAAAATTAATATCTCAGTAACCCCCTTCCTTATCATGACAATTTTTATATGCAAGATACTTTCAAACTTCTTTTTTTGAATGCAAGAAACGGAATTCTGATATCTTTTATAGTTTTCTCGCAATTAACAAAAGTAAACACATGGGTCAAAAAAACAAAAATCGCAATATAATATCCGTTTTTATACGATATCATTTTTATACGATATCATGCGATATTTTTGCAAGTTATTACAAAACTCTACAGGAAGAACAAGTCAAATTGTGGATATTTTTATTTTTTAACAATTCGTCAGTACCCTTATAATGATGTTGTCAGAGGAAGATCGTATTCTCATTAAAATTGTTACTGTGAAAAAGGATGGAAGACTGGAAGGTTATTGCAAGAGTTTCCCGGCAAAAAGTGGAAAAGGCGTGCAGTGGAAAGACTCTTAAAGAAGATTCGCGAATCGGGAAGTACTGCCAGAAAACCAGGAAGCGGTAGACCTAAAACAGCTTCGGTTCCAGAAAATGTGGATTACATCAACGATAAAATCTGCTCTCAAGAAGATAAACCAGGAAGTCATTTGTCACAAAGAACAATTGCTAAACATTTGAATATTGGAAAGATCTGTACACCGAATAATTAAAGCACAAAAACTAAAAGCCTTCAAAAGAATAGTATCTTCTAGAAAAAGTGATAATGTTAAGGATAAAAGAAAAACAAGGTGCAGAAAGTTACTTGATAATTTCTCTGTCGTTGATATTAAAAAGATAGTCTTCACGGATGAAAAAGATTTCACTCTAGAAATTCCGCGAAACCGTCAAAATGATGTTGTCTACGGGCGTGGTAAAAAGTGTGACATTTCAATAAACAGATTGTATCATGAAACGTCAAGATTCTCCAAAAAGGTTATGATATCTGCAGGGGTCTCTTGGAATGGCAAGACAGATGTTCATTTTATTGAAACTGAAAAGACAAAGGTGAATTCTGCAAATTACATTGAACTTTTAAGAACAAAATTGTTGCCGGATTGTCGTCGCCTGTATCAAGAAAATGATTTCATATTTCAACAAGATGGAGCACCGTCGCATACAAGCTACGCCACACAGTCGTTTCTGATTAGCAATACACCAAAATTAATAACGAAAAATGAGTGGCCACCACAAAGCCCAGATTGTAATCCTATGGACTACTCAATTTGGGAGTTACTAAAAGAGAAGGTTTACCGAGGTCGACGAGAAAAATTCACCGAATCAGAATTAAAAAGTAAAATACTTGAATCTTGGCAAGAAATTGGCATTAATGAAGTAAGAAGTATTATTTTTGTGTGGAAGAAAAGACTTAGATTAGTGT
>JAJOZX010011165.1:0-20000 GCA_023014485.1 Bathynomus jamesi
TTCATACCTTCAATAATGACTTTGTATTTGTTTTATGATATATCTATGATTCTATAGTAATAATAATAATTTTAAGATGAATACATACTCTAATTAATAACTCTTATTCATGATTTATGTATTTTATTAATAATAACTTTGTTTTATTTTTAATTAGTTTTAATTCAGAGCCCAGTAAAGCCTAAAGCTTAAGAACCAAATTAACTAAAATAAATAGTTCAGTTTCACAATTATTTATGTCAAAACAAAAACAAAAATTGCGACACTATTTTATCAATAAAAGGTCATTCAATTCAATTCAATTCAATATATATATACACACACACACACACACAGGTTGACAAAATTAAATAGACACCACGATGATTGTCCTCAGTAACAAAACGGCGAAGCTGATCAGTAAAATTGTAGAACGTGTGTCAATTTTATATAATGCGAAGGAGAAAGCAAACCATTTTTGGTATAATGATTCAATACACAATATTTGTTATTACTTATTGACTTTTATTATCAAATAAAAAACTATGGGAAAACAGAAGGTGTCTATTTACTTCTGTCAACACTCTCTCTCTCTCTCTCTCATACATATATATATATATATATATATATGCATGTGTTCGTTTTGCTACTCCCCAAATTGTTCATTCTGACGAAGGTCAAGCTTACCACTCCACCTTAGACCTACAATTTAACGTGGGATCCGAACCACGCCCCCCAACAGCCAAGCGTCTTAACCACTAGGCTACCAGCGTACCCATTTATTAACCAACCAATTTTTTTGTTTATTGTGTGGAAGGATGAACAGCTGGTTTGCCGCGCGCCGCTGCCGTCACCGGGTCTCCGATCCGGGGCCGATGGGTTCGTAGTCAGCGACGCTAACCACTACACCACCGGGGCAGACGTACTGGAGCATACATATATATATATATATATATATATATAATCATACACCACCGAGCAGGCGCACTGGCGTGTATATATATATATATATATATATATATATATATATATATATATATTATATATATATATGCGCACATAAAAATACATGCATATGAAGTAAACCATAAACAAGAAACGTGCATATTAAAAACATTATAAGTTTATAACATTAAAAAGTAGAGGGAATTTTTGAGGAATGATAAAATCCCCGAAAAATTCCATGAAATAACTAAAGAAAGGCGAGTGAACAATATAACCAAATTCATTATTTACCGACGAACGTTATCACATGACAAATATGCATGAAACAAACATCCTTATATATACATAATAGGCCATAATACGGGCTTAATCTCTGAATAAGATGTTAGAAAGAGAGAGAGAGAGAATAAAAACCTCATTAATAGATTCAAATAAACTTTATTTTTAAATAATTCTTCACCCCGATTAAAGGGAGCGCAATAATTTTCTTTTCAATGACACTCCTGATGAGGGGTCCGACATTCTTCCGAAACGAGTTCAAAAATGTAAATAAGCACCAGTTTTACGAGTTTCGATTCTTCTACAAAAGATAAGTAACTCGTTTCAACGTTTACTTTCCTGCATCGATTTATATCTATGACTAAATATTATAGCAGCTTTTTCGTATATGGTAAACAAAGTGATGCGCGAAGACATCGGACGCGGGTTCAATGTGGCGCAGACTTAATGCCAGGCTTTATGTTGGACCCATGTTGAGGTTCGTGGGTACGTTTTGTTTTTGTCAGGAGAAATTTGAATAAAAGAAATGAATGTACGCCTCACCATTACCGTATAATATGTACTTATATTTAATAAACACGCATTTAAATGTACCTGTAAGAAACTACGTACGTGCGTATGTTGTTTCTGCGTACTTGTGTGGGGAAATGTAGGTAAACGATGCGTACATATTTTTAATGTTATACACAATAATCACGTTCCGAATGTGAACCAAATTTTGTTTAAAGAAATACTTGAAAATTAAAAAAATGTCAAATTATTTCATAATCATTGTTTGTAAGCAGAAAATATATTATTATTATTATTATTATTATTAGTATTAATTATTATTATTATTATTATAATATAACGTAATATATTTAAATTAAAAATATTAATATTTAATTAATGGTAGAAATATGTTTGAAATAAATATTTAATTTTCTATTATTAATTTTATATTTTTTTGCATAATTTGTTCTCTTAATTAATTAATTACAGGTAGGAGCGGAAATCGATAACTAAAGTTAATTAATAATTGAGAAAATTATATTCGTATTCGAGAAAAGAAATCAGTCCAGGTGAGAAGCCTTGATGAAGCGAGCAAAAGAAAAAAGTTGAGGACAGGTACGTATATAAATATTAAATTAATAGAAAGGACTTAATTATAGTTAAACTCACTCGCAATTAGTATTAGGTTAGTGAGTTTGTTGTGGTCTTAACTTCTTGTTGGATAAACCAACCAAATTATTTAAAATGATAATTTAATTTCAGCATAGACAAACAACTTGGTAATTTTCTTTAATACAATTATGAATGAGAAAATTTTTTGTATTTCATAATTGCCTAATTTTGGAAAAGTTAAGAATTTTGGTTAATATTTGGCGTACACTCGTTCCTCCATGAAATTATATTACTTACACGTATGTACACATTGGTATAAATGATTTGCGGGAATATACGATGTACGTATTAGGCTTAATGGGAGACTATGATGTCCTCGACGGTGCCGAAAAAGGCTCTCGCTGTATTCTTTGCTAATTATTATTGTGGAGAGGTCTGTGAGCATTCATCAATGCCTTTTGTCCGCTCTATGGTGAAATATTTAAGTTTATTAGAGTTTGTGTAGGGCATTCAGTCACACAGATGACTTGGCAGAGTTGTGGAGGCGCACAAGTAGCTATTTTCAAGGTTATCGGACCTTGCGCCTCTGGCTGACCAATCGCGTCATTATGTAAACTCATTGACCAATCAGGGTACGTTGCAATCATGACGTCACTCGTTCAACTGTGACGTCACTCGTTGAACAACATTCTGGGAGGGCAAGATTGGAACCTGGTCAAATTTGAAATGTATATAAAATGTAGCTTCTTGGCATTAAACTGGAAACGACCGAAGCGTTCGTTTAGTAAAAATGTCTTTTAATTTCATTATAGAGAAAACGTCTCATAAAACAGAATCGAAAAAAATAAAGTCGCCAACTTAATCTTTAGTTATAGAGAAAATGGGAGACGCTCTCCTATGGAAAATATTTGGTTCAGGTCCACACACATATACACACACACACACACGATAAAAAAAAAGACAATTTACAAAGAAAAACTGATCAAAAGATTCAGTAATGACACCGATAAAGGGATAACACGAATTCTGTCTTAAAATAGCTGTCTCATAACGCCGTCTCTTTTAGGCCTAACTTTTGAAGAGAGAGAGAAGAAAAGGTTGAAAATTTAAACAAAATAAACTCGGAAAGAGTTAACAAAGAAAAATTTGAAGAGATTCTTCTTAGTCAGAGTGTGAAAAGGATAAAAATGGTGAAGCTTCCTCATTGTGAAGTGTTCAAGAACGCAAAAAATACTCTCAAAAGGGGTATTGTCTGGGTTTTAGTTAGCTAATATAGGGATGTAGTGTCGTTGTATAAGAGGAAGAAGAGGTAATCGGAATGCCATTTGGGTTGATTTATTGTTAAAATATTACACTTTTCTACATCCAATGAAACAGATTTAAATAACTACTCTTTAATCCTACTATTTACGGACAACTTTATACATACTTATATCAGGTTTGTGATTCGAGAACTCTATGCAACCAAAACATACATTTTGCCTGGAATATAAAGGAAACAGCATCTCGATGTTGCTTGAGATGAATCATTCATGTATACAGATCTCATACCAAAGGTGTCTGTAATTCAAATAAATGACATCAGCACCGAAAAAGAATAGGACTAGTAAATACGATAGTTCAAACTATTGTTTTCTTAAACTGGTGACGATCGCGCTACGAACGAAATCTCGTTAGTGGAATGACCTCCTTGGTATACAACGTGCGCTGGAAATACCCCGTGAAGGTTATTTTCATCACAACATCATTTTGCATAAAGGATACGTACTTTTTTTTTAATCTAAAAATGAACTTAAAATTCATGTTTATTGCCGCAGTGGCTATATTTTAATTTCTGGTGGTTAAATTTGCGCGTACAGAAGTTGGATTAACGTTATCCATTTAATCCCGAAAAGGAAATGCTGCTGAAAACTTATATACTTAAAAGTTCGGTGCATAAGAAATACGTTATCAAGAATTAATAAAAGGAAAAACCTACTGGTTTTGCCATTATTCGACTTCACTTTATTAACGATAATAAATCCGAGTTCGCATTGACAAAACGACAGACGTGTAATCTTTCTTTCTGGTGGAAATTTTTTTTCAGTAAATCAACTTTTTTATGCAACAACAATCTCTCACCATCTGAGACATTCGAGAGGCGTATGTCAGTCATTAAAAATGTTATAAACTACCCTCTGTCGCTCTCCGGATATAAATGCGTGAAAATACACCCGTAAACACTAAAACCTTCTCCGAGACTTTGGCGGGTGGAGGGGGGATCGGGAAGGGATATCAAATGCTATAGGATTTTCTCCAGTTCCAAAACGATTTCATCGTCAGTAAAAATGTCGCTGACTGCCCATGAAGAAAAAGTCGCCATTGAACGCCACGAAGCCCAAATCGGGGACGTCAGATGCGTCGAATTAAAGGGTAAAAATTAATTTTGGGGACCAAGGGTAGGGGAGGGACCCACTCCAAACAACCTAAAGGGGAGACGATAATAATAATTTTATCTTTAAATCATCCTTCGGGTCGTAATAAAGGAGTGAAGGAGCCTCTGGTCACCGATCATCTTCTTTCAGACGCTGAAACAGATCCATTGAAAAGACTTCGAATCCGCGAAGGAATGTCCTAATTGCAAATTATATTTCACACTTTAAGAACCTTCGCTATAATTCCTACTCACATTTATTATAGGGACGCATATACTCTATCTCTCTATATACTTTTCATTACAACCTTACACTGGTTTCGCGCGACCATCTATAATCACTCGTGTGTGTGTGTGTGTGTGTGTGTATATGGAAGAGAGAGAGAGAGAGAGAGAGAGAGAGAGATATTACATCTTGCTTCAGATGAAAATATTCGAATAGAATCAGGCTTAAAAAGTATACTTCGAAAGAGTAAATATTCTTAAAACAGAATTCGCGTCCTTTTTCTCCCCCCCCCCACCCCACCCCCCACCCCTGACACCCTAAAAAACCTCGCCAATTAAGAATTCGTCTGCAAATATTTAATTTTCGGAAAAAGCGCGAAGAAATCATTAATTCAAATTCCATTTTTTGTCTCGCATTTAATAAAATTTCCGTCATGTTTCTTCCTCTGCGCGTGCCCAAATGCCCAAAACACATCGAAATGATATCTTGTCGCCTTATCATTAACATTTGTGAAACATGGATTAAGTTCAGTCGAAAAAGATACTTTTTTTGTTTTTGTTTTGTCAAGTTCCATTCTGGGTAAATCAATGACGTTCATTTTTGTTAAAGGGTACTTCAACAAAAAATATAAACTCTCTCTCTCTCTCTCTCTAAAATTTTTAGTAATTTCATTTCCATTTCGTGTAATTACTGTTTCACTCAGGGACTTTAGGGAGTTACTGAAATACTTAGAAATTTCACGAAATTTAGGTTAGGTTAAGTTAGGTAAAACCTAACCTAACCAGCAACTTCTTGAAGTCTCTGGTAATGAAACAGTAAATACGCGAAATTATTGAAAATTTCAGGGATTTCATGAAATAACTAGTTTTACAATCTTACTATCACACACACACACACACACACACACACTATATATATATATATATATATATATATACAAACACACCCGAGTATAGGTCGATCTCGTGTATAGGTCGACCCTTGATTTTGGCCAAGAAATCATTAATTTATCATATGCCTCGTGTATATGTCGACCCCAGTTGTTGAGGGTAGTGGAACAACAAATTAGGGTAATAAAGCACCATATTTTATGGCATATAAAACTCATTTTCAAAAACTAGAAACTGGCAACTGCGTCTAGGTGACCTTAAACACGTCATCATTTATAGACAGGTTACTGATAACCTACTGTGTAACAGCCATTTCCAATTGTGTCTTGATAATTTTAATAATTGGTACATATTTTATGTTTTCATTGTTTACTGGTACTAAATGGTTAATATTTTTCATGTCTGAAGCTAACAGTAGCTCCTAGCCGTCCCCATCGTGCACGGATTTCAACTCCACGAAAATGTTACCCCTATAGAGGTCGACCCCCTAATTTTTGCCTAAGAATTCAGTCTTAAAAACTCGACCTACACACGAGTATATATGGTATATCACTAAAATATTTGAAAGAATAGTTTAGACAAAATCTATGACTTTCTGGAAACTCAGAAAAAATTCAATGATAACCAACATGGGTTTCGGTCAGGCAGATCATACCTATCACAACTAGTGGAACACTACAACAACATTATTGATGCACTTGAAAGTAATGAAAACTATGATGTACTACACACAGACTTTGCCAAAGCGTTCGACAAGTGTGACCATGAAATCATAATACATAAACTGAAATATATGGGAATAACAGGAAAAGTAGGGGAATGAATATATAATTTCCTTAATGAGCGGCGGCAAGTCATTACAGTACAAGGAATATCTTCATCAGAATCAGAGTTCCTTAGCTCAGTACCACAACGAACAGTATTAGCTCCACTACCTTCATAATCATGCTAACTGACATAGATGACGTTACCAGAGACAGCACAGTAACATCCTTTGCCGATGACACAAAGATCAGCAGAAAAATAAGAAATCCAGAAAATATAGGATCTCTACAAACCGACATGAACAGAATCTACAAGTGGACGGAAGACAACAATATGAAGTTTAACACAGAAATTTCAGCTGTTACGGTACGGAAAAAGAGAAGACCTAAAATCCATCGAATATTATACCCGAAATGGACAGGAAATTCAGAGAAATTCTACAGCAAAAGATTTAGGGGTTGTAATGACTGATGATGCGAATTTAAAGCACAAAATAAGATAGCAGTAAACAGAGCAAAGAGAATGACGGGGCAGATATTGAGAACCTTTAAACGAAGGGATAGGAATGTAATGATTCCTCTACTGAAAACACTGATCATACCCAAATTGGAATACTGCTCGGTCCTAACATCTCCATATAAAAAAGAGGACATTAGACAGCTGGAAGGGATTCAGAGAAGCTTCATAGCCAAGATCAATGGGTGCAAATAACTAAATTACTGGGAAAGGTAGTGTGTCGTGTTCCCAAATTAAAGACGACAGGGAACATCCTTAACCCTGAAAGAAAAATAGTTTTTGTTGTGAGCGGACCAAAACTGTTTAATCAGCTGCCCAAAGACCTAAGAAACACGAAGGGAGTTGCAGTGGACAGCTTCAAAAGAAGATTAGACGCCTGCGATGCGGTGCGATGATTCCTCATTTCACGAAGGTCAAGCTTGTCGCCCCTCCTCTCGATTTGCCTGGTGAAGCAGAGAGTTGTTTTCTTGTACTCTACACCTCACATAGCCAGGTACGCTGAGCTCATCTGGGATTGTTCTGAGCTAGGCATCTAATCTTCTTTTGAAGAGGTCCACCGCAACACCACTCGTGTTCCTTAGTTACTTGGGCAGCTGGTTAAACAGTCTTGGTCCTCTCACAACAAACTATTTTCCTTCATATATATATATCAGTGATGTAGTCGAGACCACCAAGTCCGAGACAGACCGAGACCGAGACCTGATCCTGTGGGACCAAGATCGAGACTGAGATCAAAGGTTCGAGATCGAGATCTACCTTCCGAGATCGAGACCCTTAAAATTCGAGACCGAGATCGAGATCGAGACCAAGCTCATGCCCTTTCAATTTGTTTTACACTTTTACACTATGGAAATGTGAAGGGTTGTCGAGTTATTCTATGCTTTATTGAATTTATCGGTACTGTTTTCTTTATGCTGTATTTCTTGCATTATTTTTGTGTGAAGCATTTTATTTTTTCAAATACATATTGGATGGGAGATAATCGTTTTTATCACACCACAGAGGTTGACACGCCGTTTGGCAACACTAAGTGGCCTTATAATATATACTTATGTATATAATATATATAATTCTCTATTTAGTGTTTCCATTTTCAATAAAATTAATCTGACGGGGGCGGTGGGGGGGGGGGGGGTCAAATTTTTTTGTAGCGCTAACCTAAAAAAATCCAGACCCACACACCCCCGCAAGACAAACGTGGCAACTCAAAACAGGGTGACTGATTAGTGAATACCTAGAGTCCCTTACTTTTACAAACTTTCATAAACATTCTGAATTGTGTCTGTTCAACCAAGCCACCATCATGAGTATGACAATAACATGTATTTTTCATTACGGTCTCGAGAGGTCTCGAAAGGTCTCGGGGAGAAAAACCGAGACCGCTTCTGTCGAGACCGAGATCGAGACCGAGATCTAAATAGCGGAGACCGAGATCGAGATCGAGATCTGCAAATTGGGTCTCGAGATCGGTCTCGAGACCTACATCACTGATATATATATATATATATATATATATATATATATAATGTCCCCAAAAGTGGCCACCTTCTTCACCGGACCAACAAGACAACATTCCCGAAGGATAAGTAAATGAAACAGAAATCATATTAAACCCTTTATATTGTCCTTAAAATAAGAGGTAATTTATTTAAATCAGATGAGGTGTTCTTTTTATAAATTAAAATTGAACATTAGTTGTTAAAATAAAATTGACAAAGAGGGTAATTAGAGACTTAGCTGAACACTAAAGAAGTTTACAGTCAACAAAAACAAACTGAATAAAACAACGCAGCGAGTGTTCAGTGTGTTCCCCATTATTATCAATGACCAACTGTAGCCTCGTGCGCCAGTGGCGAACTACTGTAGAAATGGTGTATTGAGGAAGATGTTTCCTGAAATTGAAAGTTACAGTGAAACTTACGTTTTTCAGCAAGACGGCGCTCCATTTCGTCGGTCCCGGTCCACCATACTCGCGAGAAAAATGTTCCGATTTCATCACGCCAGAAAACTGGCTACCAAACAGTCAGACTTTAAACCCAGTTGACTATTTCACGTGGGACATTTAGCCGAGAAAATTTACAAACAAAATATTCAAGATGTCAATCAACTTCGAAAGTGCATTAACAGCGTGGAATGAGCTCGTTCGAGACACCATTTCTACAGTAGATCGCCACTGGCGCACAAATCATTAGTTATTGATAATAATGGAGGACACATTGAACACTCGCTGCGTTAATGTTTTATTTAATTTGTTTTTGCCATTGTAAACTTCATTAATGTTCAGTTAAGTCTCCACTTATCCTCCTTGTCAACTTTATTTTAACAACTAATGTTCAATTTTAATTTATAAAAAGAACACCAACCGATTTAAATAAACTACCTCTCATTTTGAGGACAATATAAAGGGTTTAATATAATTTTCGTTTCATTTAGTTATCCTTGAAATGTGGTTTTGTCGGCCCGATTAAAAAGGTGGCCATGTTTTTGGGGGACTATTTTTTTTTGAGGGGACAATATTCAAGTTTTATATATATATATATATATATATATATTATATATGGTTATTTTTAATCAACGCGTCTCTTCCCCATGGTGGAAATGTGTACCACACTCAGTTTTTTCTCTTTCACTTATGTCCCCTTTTAGTTTGTCTCACTGAATCGATATAATTTCTGTTTTCACGTTTAAAAACAAATTACATTCAAATAACTGAACGAAGGTAATTTAGACGATTTTGGTTCATATTTATATACTGTTTATTTACTACAAGGTAAGTGTTTTTCAGTTTCAGGTTTGATTCACACATACACCAAGAAAATACGACGGCTGCAGTTTTAAAACAGGACAAAGCAATATTTCAAAGTTTAAAAAAAAATATATATATATATATATATATATCAGTGATATACCGATTCCAAAATTTAACCAATGCCGATGCCATGAAAAAGTGCCGATGCCGATTCTTTTTTATATTTTAAAAAGTCAATTCCCTTCATAAATTTTAGTAATCTAATGTGAAAATTTTCAATTTTCATATTTTTACATTTTAAATTTGTTAAAATGCTTTTCCTTAGCTCATTCCACAATATACAATACCAGAATTTGTTACTCGTATACCGTAGCTAAAATGATGTTAAAAAGTTTTATTACTCAGTAAAATAATAAAATAATTTTATTTTAGTTTCATAAATTGAATACCAATATTTAAAATAATTGTTTTTCCCTTATGTTCAACGTATTTTCTTTCTTCAACAATCTCAAAAACAACGAAATTTTTTCATTAAAATTTCAGGTCCTTAGTAGCCAATTTGAACAAAAAATGGATATAAAATTTGGGTTTATAAAATTATTAAAACACTTAAAATAAAGTGAACATAATAAGATGGTTTAATATATAAATTATAAAGTACGACTTAATATAGAATTATTATTCGTATAGAGTAGGAGATTACGATAGTTTATAATATTTAGAAATTAGTTAGTTCGAGAAAATATAAATTTATGGGCAACTTAACTTATTAAGCTTTGCCTTTTTGGTGAATGTATAAAATTTTTATATACTGTAATTACGCTTTCAAATGAGTATAAATTATTATAAAAGTGTTTTTGTCTGTTCCATTTTTCTATAAGTACAGATTTTTTTGCAATGAAAATTTTAAAACTTCAAAGAATCGGTGAGAGAATCGACTAAATTTGGCCGATGCCGATGCCCCCAAAATGGCCGATGGAGATTAATCGGTACCCTACTAATATATATATATATATATATATATATATATTATATATAATATATATATATATATATATATGAGTGAAAAAGGTAGTGTTGCTGAGCGGCGGGAATATAAGAAAATTCTCACAGAATTTCTCACCCGAATGGTTTTCGTCCATCCTAAACTAAACCGCAAACTAAGTGAATGTGCGCTTAACCCTTTCAGTACCAGTGGGACTGTAATATCCTACAGGAAATAATAATATATATCGTACTAAAATTCAACTTTTCTTCAAATGTCTACATGTTCATACAGGTTTAGTGGAATTGTCGGAAAAGGAACCCAAAATGTGTGTAATGTAAGTAAGTGATGAGTTACTAAAATATTTGGTTTTCAGTAACAATAAATCTTATACTTTTCGTTTTAAAAGAAAAAGATATTTGCGAACGAAATGGTTATAAAGATGATCTTGCCATTCGGATTCGCAACTCCAGTACAGAACTCGGGGGATCGGATTCGCCAAGTAGTGCGTCAGTTGCCCTTCTTCTCTCATCTAATTTGGAGTCTTTATTACTCTTTTCTTGCATACATTATATGCATCCTCAATAAAATAAGCCGCGCGCACACACACACACACACACACACACACACACACACACACTATTTCCTGCATGTTTTAACCCGACCGATAATTTTGTTTTCATATTTTTTCGTATTTATACACAACCTAATTAATCTAACCTGAGTTAACCTCACCAAACGTAGTTAGCTATAATAAGGGGTTCCTCCCCTTTGAACTTCACTTAACCCTTAACCATTCTATTCAATTTTGCATCTAAAACGTTACTTTTTGCAATTATTAATCATAAATTTAAACGTAATTACATTTCATTATCAATTTAATAAATACTTTATTTAGGATGTAGGTTTTATATATATATATATATATATATATATATATATATATATATACAGGGTGTCCCAAAAAAACTATATACTCTTTATAGCATCATATATTTTATAATTTAAAAAAAACCAAACAATATATTGTTATAGCAATTGCCAATGAAAGGTAAATTAGTAATCTAAGTGATCAAAATGTTATAGCGAGTCGTTTGCATATAAAATTTAATTAACTACGCTAAGTGCTCAAAATGTTCTCCGGCAGCATGAATGCACTTTTGAATGCGTCGACTAAGCCTGGCCTTGTTTTATCAAATGCCTTGTAATGGCGAAGCCTATGGACCGAACGTAATCTAGTCACTCGCTAGCTTGCTTCGGACTTAGCCTACGCACTCATTCCACGATACAAACTCTACAGCATTCAACTTTATTCAGTTCAGCAAAAGAACCCATGTTGCGTAAACGTTTGACACTGGAGCAACGAAAAAGTGTTCTGAAATGGTATTGGAAATTTGAGAATGTGTCCGAAGTCCAGCGGCAATGGATCCGGGAATTTGGTACAAAGCCACCGACACGTCTCGCCATTACAAGCATCCGTACAAGTTTGAGGCAGAGGGATCTGCTCAAGATATGCACAAGCGAAGATCTGGACGACGCAAATCAAGTGCGAGTGATGAAAACTCCGTTTTAGTGTTGCAAAAATTTAATCGATCACCACAGAAATCAGTTAGGCAATGCGCCCGTGAGACCGGAATCAGCAAATCAGGTGTTCACCGGATTTTAAAGTCGGCAAAATGGAAAAGCTACATTCCAAGTCTGTTACACGCCATGACTGAAGATGACCCTGATCGCAGACTCGAATTTTGTGAATGGTTTCAGTCAATGGAAGCCGAAGACGTACAGTTTGCCAACAAAATCGTGTGGTCTGATGAAGCTACCTTCAAGCTGAATGGCACAGTAAATCGACACAACTGCAGGTACTGGTCACTTGATAATCCACACGTTTATGTGAATAAACATGTTAATTTACCAGGATTAACAGCATGGTGTGGTTTATCATCCAGGGGTTTGGTTGGACCATTTTTCTTTAATGGGACAGTTACCGGTGCCGCATATCTCGACATGCTGCGGACAGAAATTATACCTGCAGTTCGGAAGTTGTTTGGAAACGACGACTTTTACTTTCAACAAGATGGAGCCCCCCCCTCATTATCATTGTGATGTCAGAAGGTACCTCGATGAAACGTTGTCTAACCGTTGGATAGGACGAAGAGGAAGAGTTGAGTATCCTCCACGTTCACCGGACTTGACTCCACTCGATTTTTACTTGTGGGGCTACCTGAAGGATGCAGTTTATGGTACAAGACCTGCAACACTCGAACACCTTAAGGATGTAATTAGGGAAAAGTGCGGGACCATCACAGTATCCACATTAGTCCATGTCCGCGAATCAGTTAGTCGACACATTCAAAAGTGCATTCATGCCGCCGGAGAACATTTTGAGCACTTGGCGTAGTTAATTACATTTTATATGCAAACAACTCGCTATAACATTTTGATCACTTAGATTACTAATTTACCTTTCATTGGCAATTGCTATAACAATATATTGTTTGGTTTTTTTTTAAATTATAAAATATGATGCTATAAAGAGTATATAGTTTTTTTTGGGACACCCTGTATATTAGTGGTGGACCGGATGTCAGTTTTTCAACATCTGCGGATGCGGATCTTTAATTTCAATATCCGCGGATGCGGATATTTAATCTATTAATATAATATAAAATTATGAATATATGACAATTTTTCAAATTTCGTGATATTACTATTATGGCAGGCAATGCATAAGAATTAAAAGTAATATTAATGTTTTCATTATGATAAAAATAATAACTTTCTCAAGAGTTTCAGCGACAGAAAATTCAATGAAACAAGATTCATTCAATTTTCTGTGTTACCGGGTATTTACATTTTGAGGTTTATATAGGGTGTCCATAAATTATTCACCCGATTATAAGCCTTAATAAATTCGTTATTATAGGAGCTATCTTAAAACGGTTTGTGGCAATTAATAACACAACTCAAGAAATTGTTTTCTTTATTTCGCAGAACATCCACTAGGGGCACAATGGCGACAGTGAAGGAGAAAGCAATTTTTCTTCCATGAGAACACTGTGAATGCTACAAATTACCTAGATATGCTTGAATGGTATGCTGCACCTCAGCTTGAGGATATGCAGCCCCGTGTGTTCTTTCAGCAAAATGGGGCACCGCCACACTGGGGATTAGAAGTGCGGAGGTTCCTCAATGAAAAGTTCCCTTCTCGTTGGATCGGGCGAGATGGCCCTATTCCATGGCCTCCTCGTTCCCCGGATATCACGCCTCTGGATTTCTTTTTATGGGGCTACACAAAGGACAGAGTGTATACAAAGAAGGTTAATAACATCACAGAATTAAGACACCGGATTGAAGAGACATTAGCTTCCATCACGCAAGACATGCTTCTTAATGTTTGGAACGAAATCATCTATCGCCTTGATGTTCTGCGTGCTAGCAATGGAGCTCACGTGGAGGTTTACTGAATTAAAACAAAAATTTCTTGAGTTGTGTTATTAATTGCCGCAAACCGTTATGTGCATGACTGGGCCTTATAAGCTACTTTATAAACTAATTTAATTGTAAATTGCATAATTTATTAGAGGTAATATCCGCATAACATCCGCAGTCAGAAGTGCGGATGCGGATGTTAAAAATGATGCGGATATCCGGTCCACCACTATATATATATATATATATATATATATATATATATATATATATATATATAGACATGAATGAAGAAATGAGAAATCATCGCACGGAACATTTGAAAAGTTGAAATGAAGGTTAATTTATATCGAATTGGAATATGGTCGAATTCGACCGAGTTCCATTCGATTTTATTCCAGTTCGACTTAATTCAAATCTTCATAATTTTTAAATTTAACAGAACTTATACATTTAATCCAACGAGTCGTACGATCTAATTCTAATATTATTCGACTTAATTTTGGTATATTCGATCTACTTCCAGTCTGCGCGATTCGACTTACTTTCGTGTTCGACTTTATTCCATTCGATCTATTTCAGCGTCTCCACACACACACACACATATATATATGAGAGGAAGAGAGAGAGAGAGAGAGAGAGAGGAGAGAGAGAGAGAGAGAGAGAGAGAGACTAATGTGTATGAAACACGGGACTTATTTATTCGGACATATATATGAAGCAGAGAGTAATATACTTCCTTTCCCGTTGTGTGACATGTAAGAATGTCCAGGGACGTCACTTTGAACACATGTAGAATAAATTAAAACTTTAAAATGTTCTCTTTCGAATGCTTTTTATTTCATTTGTGAAGCTGCAATAATGACTGAGTAATAAGCGATTAAAAACAGGGACAATTTTTGTGGTCACACGGTATATCTTACTCGAAGTTCGAATTAACGTTGAAATAAAGTGAAATATTGATGATTAAAAATTACTGACCAAGAAATAGTAAAAATAACACTGAAATTACACCGTTCGTTATAAAATTCGTTTGTTCCTAGTGAGCAAATTATACAGGTGAAGCAGCTTTCAGTTATCTTTACTGTATACAGCTATCTTTATACAGTACTAAGCACGCGACCCTTCGTCCTTATAACTTGCGTTATATTCCCTAACTCTTTCCTCCACAAAGTCACCGAGTTATTTTCGCCAATTACCCTCCCCCTTCCTCTTTCGTGTACCCAGTAAGAAAAGTCAAAGTGTTTTTAACCGGTTTTTAATTAAATAACACGCCAATTGACAATCACTTCTAACAACTCCGCAAAATCTGCAAATCTGCCACGTACGAAACGAGGGTCATAAGATGCGATTCCTGTCTATATGCTTTAGATTTTAAGCGTATGAAATGGGATGGCGCGAATGTTTGTCTCGTTTCAAAGAAAAAGAATGAACTTCTGTGAAGATTACGCGACAAAAGTATATTCTTTTTCATACGAAGAATAATTTAAAAGAGAATAATAGAGAAATAGCCGATAGAGGAAAAGAAGAAAATTAAGAAAAAAGCGGAGTTACGAATAGAGAGGCAAAAGAGAGAAAGGAGAAACGGTGTATGTAATGAAAATGAACAATGAAATGATGAAGAATCTAATATAAACGCGGATATCGATAAGAAAACTAATATTGGCGAATCGAAAATAATGACGAGAGAGCGAATCCTTACGAAAGATATACAAATGAAAAAGGAATTCGTAATTCAGAGATAGAGAGCGTGTTTTTGCGCATCCAATTCTCTGCACTTTTGATTGTAAATATGGTCACTGTAAATTTGGAGTAAAAAAGCTACTCCCATTATCTCACTATCTGCAAAACTTAGGCAAACCGCAAAAAAGATAAAAAAAAAGGTGCTTCTACAAAATAAGCATTCGGGCTGAGATTTCAAAAATATTGTGGAAAGGTGATCAAATCGAAGAATCTTTTTTTCTTTTAGATAACTCTGATATTGTCAGACTAATAAAAATTACGTAGCATGTAGAACGAGAGACATCACAGATGGGAGCTCCTGAGCCGAACCTGTTTACTGCCAGAAGAAATTACATGAACAATCGGATCAGGTAAAAGGAAATTTCTTGGATGACCACAAGGCAAATAAATATATGCGATAGTGAAGGACAATGAATGTGAAATTCAAAATAGCGAGTCAAAGTGGTTTCTTTTACCGAGTTTATTTTTACAGTAAATGATTTTGAAGTATTCAAAGTCATTTACAAAATTTAAACAACTCATCTTCATGTTAAAATAAATAATTTAGATTTTCAAATGCGTTATTTTTAAGTTAATCTAATTGTTAAAAATATTATATATATATATATATATATGCTGCAAATCCACAAGGAAAAAGAAAAACGATTCCAAGGCCTTTCGTGTATTCAAAGCTACACCTCGTCAGGGAATGAGAGGTGTAGCTTTGAATACACGAAAGGCCTTGGAATCGTTTTTCTTTTTCCTTGTGGATTTGCAGCATTTACTCATTTCACGTGTTTTATTGTGAAATTCATCCCATATACAGTGGTGGGCGCGGTACCAAAATTTGGGGGTGCGTTACGCGGTACTGCGGTACCTCAGCATGCCCAGTGCGTTACGCGGTACTGCGGTACTTTTTCAGGTCCCCCTGGTGCGTTCCGCGGTACTGCGGTACTGCGGTACTGCACACAAGAACAACACAAGTAATAGCACATATTTTCAGAAATTGCATATCGGCGATTTCGCACCTGAACTTTCTGCCATAATGGCTAAAAATCGATCTTTGTCACAGAAATGTAACACACGTGCAACCGGCTCAAAAGCAAGCACTGCACTGAGGCGTTGTGATAGGATGGCAACGTAACATGTTCTGAACGAAAACTTAACGTGTCTAGAGTTAGGCTGATGCAACACACGCAGCATTCGTCTTACTGTACTCCTGTAATAAGGTTTACTTCAAAAAAAGTTTAATTTTTTGAAAAGTCGTGTTTGTCGGTACCGCGGAAAGTACCGCGGGAAATTTGAATGCGGTAGCGGTACTGCTGTACTTTCAGCGATCCTTTGCGGTACTGCGTTATGCGGTACCGGTTTGGTAGTGCGGTAGTACCGCAGTACCGCAAAAAATACCGCAAGTGCCCAGCTTTGCCCATATATATATATAATAATAATATATATATATATATATATATATATATATATATATATATCGTAAAGAACGACGCTTATATAGGAGAATATTCCGCGCAAGATGAGGAGAGAGAACGAAACAAATGAAAAAATGAGGTAACCACCCGGGAATCGAACCCGGGATCTTCCGATTGCCAGTCAGATATGATAACCATTACAACATGGGCCTCACTCGAACAAATGCCGTAATTCTCCTACATACGCGCAGAAACCAATGCCCCAAGGGGGCACCTCCCGCATGCCGTACATTATATACATTTTAACTGCAAACACGCAGTATAATTAATGTAAAGAACGTTAATTATACTGCGTGTTTGCAGTTAAAAAAAAATATATATATATATATATATATATATATATATATATATATATATATATATATATATATATATAGAGGGGTCGCGCGTCTTAAGGTACCTAAGCGCCACCACAGGCTAAAACGTGTTTTTGATGGATATCACTATTTTCACCCTTCTTCTATCGCGTGGTTTAGGTTATAATGACCTTATGACACTAGAAGTATGGTTGAAAACCTTATGAAGCGAACTACTTTTTTCACCTCTATCGCCAGCCAAAAGTTCACCCAAAGTTCGGCATAATAAGAAAATCAAAAAATTTAAAAAAATATATATAAAATATAAAATATGAAAATCTATTCCAAAAACTCATCAACATCTTCATTAGCATACTTAGAACTCTAATTTAGCCAAAAATGAACGTTCTAGCTCAATTAATAACAGAGATACTATTGCCAGAATATTGCTGAACTTTGGAGGCGATTTCTGACGAATTTTAATTTTGGCGCTTAGGGACCTTAAGACGCGGGACCCCTCAATTATATATATACTGTATATATATATTATTTTCGTCTAAAGAAAAATTTTATCCAAGTGAGGGTCAAAAAGCTTTTAAATACCTTGAAGTAATTGAATACTACGAAGTATTTCAATGATGAAAAAATACAATACCACAATTTCAAATGAACGTACTCTGAAAATGAACTGTTTTGATCAACTATTTTGAATGGATTATATCTAAAAATCAATTTAGAATATACAACAATATAAGATCACTTCATTATTCATATTTATATATTTCGTAATTATGACTACGAAGTTTGTTTTATATAATAAATACTAATATTTATGCTAGGAAATCGTAACTACCTACATATAAAATGTTTTTATCTTATAATTAATCTAAGAGTCCAGTAAAGCCTAAAGCTTAAGGGCCATAATACTGAGGTAGAAATTAACAAACAAATTCTGTAAAAAATTATTGTAATATTATAAATTGTAATATTTATATGTTTATCAATAAGATTTCATTATTATTATTATTATTGAACTAACCAATATGATGACTACATCGAAAAAAAACCACACAGTAGATAGAAAGAAGTTACTTACAAATTCTTAACCTAAGCTCCCAGGCTACAAATTGGGATTGATTTTAAATCAAGTATGGCAGCAATACACTGGAAATCATCTTTAAGGATAAACAGTTAACGGAAGAAATGTTGTTATCCTTATAAAGGAAGACTAGAAATTTTAGAAAAACATGCCCCAAGAAAATAAACAAGAGAAGAGAGAATTTCGAGAGACGAAAAACGAACAATGTTCCGCAAGAGAAAGAGGGTGGCTGCAAAATTAAAGAATTGCGAAGACAACAATCTCAGAAATGTAGGTACTGAAAAACTGGAAAGTATTGACCGCTACATACAAGATCTAACTGAAAGACACGCAGAGTGAGAAGAGAAAGATGCTGTAGAAGCGACCGAGGAAAACTCAAAATATTTCTACCGAAAAGTTTAAGGAAAGAAACTAATGGAATAATGGGTGACCTAAAAGAAATATCCGAAATATTAAGAGTTCAGTACGAATCGAGTTTGAGTGTTCAAAAAACAGATAAAATAATGTATGGCAACGATTCTTTTTCTGGAGAAAATTTTCAAATGGAAGGGAAATTCAGAGGAACTCAAAATAAAAGATTTAAAAGTTATAATGACCGACGATGAGAAATTTGTGACACAAAGCAAGTAATAAACGAAGTAAAATAATAATAAGGACAGATACTGAGAATCTTTAAAAGAAAGGACAAGAATGTAATGATTCCCTTGCTGAAAACAACGATCATACCAAAACTACTGTAGAATGTTTCTCAGTCTCAACGTCCTCATATAGTAAAGAACTAGAGGAAATTCAGAGGAATTTCACAGCCAAGATTAAAGAATTAAAGAATGCAAAGAATTGAAGCTACTTGGAAACATTACATAAATTAAAGCTATATTCGTTGGAAAGAAGAAGAAGAGAGGTACACCATAATTTACACATGGAAAATAACAGAGAAACTAGTTCCTAATCTCAAACTGAACCCTATAACGATCCGAACAATAACAGAAACTAAGAAAGACAGAATGTACAGATTAGGAACATCCCAACTAGAAAGAAGAATAGCTTCACCGTTAGAGGGCCAAAGCTATGTAACCAATTACCAAAAGAAATTATGAACATTACTAGTGTCGATGTAAC
>JAJOZX010011165.1:25000-42500 GCA_023014485.1 Bathynomus jamesi
ATTATGGTGGCTAATATGTTTACAATATATTGAGAGGTTGAGCACTCAGAGAGAGAGAGAGAAAAAAAAATTATTGGAAATACTAACTGTGATGAACTTTCTAAGCCATTAAAAATAATCATTGAACTCGGGAGTATATGAAGGAATCACGCTTCGATTCGTCTATCCCTAACCCAGTTCCCGTATCCTGCTTTCCCGATTTCATTTCAGGAAAGGGGTAATTAGGTTTGAATTATTTAAACACGAGAACTGTGACAAAATCGGTGCTTGCTTGAAAGAAAAAAATTCCTTCACGATGATATCACGAGTTTAATAGTGTTTACGCGTCGTTCTCGACGTGGCGAGTGATCAGCTATCATCGTCGCTTTGGATGATGTATAAATAAATAATTTGGAAAGCTTTTCAAATAAAAATAAACATTTTTCAAATAAATTAAAATACGTACGTATGAGAGTTTCGGGGCTTATGATATAAATACGAAAATCTCTCTCACTTCCTTATTTTAATTGTATAAATAATATATAAAAAAATATATATATATAAATAAGAGAAACTTTTGACATTCGTAATTACGATTAATAAAGAAATTGAAAACGAGACCATTAATAATTACAAAACAAAATAACAGTTCTTGGAAAATAGTAATTATCATAAAGTTCTCTTTTCAGTCGCGTTTTCTCGATAATTTCACCGTTTTTCTTCTTTTAGTTTTGATAAACGACAACGTCTGCAAATGTCGGAATCAGTTCTAACTTTCGAATGCAATTCTCTCTTCACCAAAGAATTAGACTCAATGCATTACCTAAGGAAAAACAAATCAATTCTGGTCCGTGTTGAGGCGGAGCATACCTGCCTTATTGTCCTTAGGTTTATATATATATATATATATATATTTGCTGGATGGGTTATAATAGTGTAAAAGCGATTGAATGTATATTGAGGACATTTATTATATTAGCAATTTGCCAAATTTGTAACTAAATTATAGTAACTCGGCTGCAATTAAAGTAGCAGCTGTAAATGATTACATAATATATATATATATATATATATATATATATATATATATATATATATATATATATATATATTAATTTCACGTGTTTAATTGTGAAATTCATCCCATATATATATATATATATATATATATATGAAAAAGCATTTGTATATATATTATACACGTGTGTGTGTGTGTGTGTGTGTGTGTGTGTGTGTGGAAAACTACACTGCGTGAGTTACTGCTTGGTTGAACAGCTAAATAGAGTTGTATGGAGCTCATATATATATATATACATATAGAGCGAGTCTGTATATATATAGAGTATTTTTTAAACGTGAATAATCACAGATATGGACGTGTGTTTGTGTGGAATAATATGTGTGCGTGTATGTGTGTGTGAAAGTAATTTAGGGAGTAATGGCAACATACGCCACTAAGTTTCTCTTCGATAAACATCGACATATCATTTAAAATCAATTTTGTCGAAAGTTTAAAAAAGTTACGAAAATGTTATTTATTTTAGAAATTCGTTTCTACCAATTTTTAGAGTTTGAATTTTGGTCAATTTTTGGAGTTTTTCAATAAAAATGAAGAGTAAAAAGGGATTAAAAAAATTCTTTATTTACATTCTGCGATAAACGAAAGCAAATTGTCTTCCAAATCCATTCTATATTTGGTTATTTAGGACAACTTTAACTTGTACAAGAGTTATTTTTTATAATTGTACTCTTCATGACGCGTAAAGTACGTACATCTATTGTAATTCTATGGTTTTATTTATATACAGGCTGAATACAGTCTCTCTCTCTCTCTCTCTCTCTCTCTCTCTCTCTCTCTCTCTCTCTCTCTCTCTCTCTCTCTCTGCAACTTCTAAGGCCATATGACGGAGGGGACGTACAGCTTTACGTGGTATCCGAACCATGGCCCAGGTCCCTACATAATCTAGATACAGGACGGTCTCCGATCCAACTACCCTCCAGATCCAATGTCGCTTAACTTTGCTGATCGACTGGAAGCGGTGCTACGACATTGGCCACGACGTAACCCACCATTTGAGTACAATTACAGAAAAGTAATACAAGCATTAATGAAATCCGTCCTAAAGTACCAAATTTAGCGTTATATATATATATACACATATATATATACACACACACACAATGTTCACTTAACTGGTTTTGAGTGTCGGAAAGTAAAGAGTTTTAAGGTCACGAGTATACTATGATTGTAAGAAGTGTGTGTGACAACCTTTTATGTGAAAGCCCTTGGGTCAAATTTCATATGCGTCGACACATACGCACATTGTATGTCCACATCATGTACGTAATTTGAATATTATAGTAAATGGCCTTTAAAATAATGATGTATATTTGTATAAAGACTGAAAATTTCGTTATACTCGCGCGTGTGTGTGTGTGTGTGTGTGTGTGTGTGTGTGTGTTGTACTGAGATTCGTATAAGCGAATAATTATATTATTTGCTATACAAAAAAAAAGACGTTCACAGAGGATATATATATATATATATATATACATATAGCATGCTATATATACGTATAGCATGTCAAAAAAGCTTATCATTATCCATCATAATATATACATATATTGGTAGTGAACCGTTACGGAAAGTGTATCCTATCGAATATGATAGTCATTTAATTCCCCTCTTTACCTCTTCAAGTGGAATAGTTCATAGCCATGAAGTGGATAACTTTATAGGATGCATTCAATTTACTCGAAATGTGATTTCCTTTCAGGGTAAAGACAACGAACAAACTAAAATTTTACGCACATTACGAATTAGCGACACTTTGGAAATTTATTTCAGACCCCTCTTGATACGCGGATTAACGCTATCATTCGACATTTATAGTTTAAATGACTTTAAATCATAAATTTAAATGACTTTAAATCATAAATTTAAATGACTTTAAATCATAAATTTAAATGACTTTAAATCATAAATTTAAATGACTTTAAATCATGAATTTAAATGTCTTTAAATTATAAATTTAAATTACTTTAAATTATAAATCTAAACAATGGTTTTTATGAAGAAATATCTTTTCGTCTTCAATTTTTATGAAAAATTATGACAAAGGATAAAAATTAATTTATTATTTAAATCAATCTCTCTTGGAATAAGTTTTAAATTATATTGTACGTCATTAATAGCAAACTATGTAATTAGTTTATTCGAATATCATTCTCTACAAATGCAATTATAATTAATTTTTTTATACTAAAATTACAAATGATGATTGGTTGAAATAATAAATCTTATATATACACACACTGCGTGTATATATATATATATATATATATATATATATATATATATATATATATATATATATATAAATAATTTTTTTGGTTGAGCAATGCTGGCTCCACTTACGTAATGGTCTCTAATTTACTTATGTTATTCATTAAATAATAAAAAAATTATTTGTTTAAAAATTTATGTCAACGTTTCCCCAATTGGGAGGTACGAGACCCGCTAAAGGGGGACGCGAGGAGGTTAGCGAAGGAAAAACAAAAAGTAGAAATTCATATACTCATATTTTCAATAACTTTATTCCTTATCACTCTACCCGGTTAGGTATGTAAATATTGTTTAGAAAACGCGCCACGTACCATAGTACATTAATAAAGTAAACCTTTATTTTAAATGGTATCTCACTCTGATTATGGTACCAATAAATTACGTTCCATGAATACCATTTACAGTTGAAATAAGATCGGAGTAAAGGACTGACTTCAGTTTGAAGGGGGCGTTGGATAAAGGTTTGGGAAACGCTGTTTTAAGCGTAAATTTATTACGTATACCTAAAGCTTATTTTATAACTACAGATTAAAATTTAGCTTTGCAGTGAAGCGATAAAGCTGTAAAATTAAAGTATTTTATTTTTATATTTTTTCTATGCTCGTATTTTAGGATGTATCATTAATATATTTTATGTTTAGTCTTAATTTTTCTTTATTTTGATGATGAAAAGTAATAAAACCCCGTATTTTTAAATCATAGTGTGTGTGTGTGTGTGTGTGTGTGTGTGTGTGAAAAGTATTATCGCTCATTTGCAACTCATCCCCTTTGGACTTATCCCTTCACCACCTTTGATTGGCTCTTTGTCCTTTTCTCCACATCTACTCTCTTTACTCTTTTGTGCACTTCCACAAACAATGAAAGTGAGGCTCATTCGGAAATGATAAGAGAATAATAAATTAAATTAAAAACTCAATGTTGATTTCATTCGTAATCACAGAAAGCAATTTTAGTTTATTTCGTTTATGTCATTATAGCGGTGCCTGAAGTCATCAGTGATCTAAAGTATATCATACTCGAAACCAACCCAGATACCCAACTACCCCATAAATTTTAAAGTAGCTATAAACGCATTTTCTAATTCTTTTAACCTGTTTTTTTTTTTTTTTTTTTTTTAAGTGCTTTCAAAGGAGGTGAAGTTTGATTTGAAATTCGAGCATTTCTGTTGCTTGAAAGAATTTTGGGAGAAGGGGGTGCCGCGAAACTTCTTTTTCTTTACATTTAAAGAATTTCCTTCGCTCGTAATTTCGAGAAGAAAGCGATCACGAATTTTGTATTGTGAAAGAGATTGATTGATTTTATCACTTATTGTTGCCAATAAATGTCAAATAATTTCAAAATTATTTTTAATATCAGTTCAATGATTAAAATAAATATTTGTTCGTTACATTTTAATGTATATTTACATTCTATACTTACAGTAACTTCTGACATTTTCTGACGCTTTCTGAATCAACCGTCACCAAAGAAACTTACCTAAAACGGAAAAATACATACATTATTATTATTATATTATATATATATATATATATATATATATATATATATATATATATAAGTGTCTAGAGTGCAAACTAACAACACAGGCACGTCTGAAAATGAAAGCTGGTTAATTCGATTAATCTAAAGTGGTTTTACTGGTACCGCTTTCATCAAATAAGCTGTACGAGTCAATCACGAGTCAATCATCTTCAGCCATTACCAACCCTTTTAACTGGGCAGAAAACCGTGCTTAACCACTCTTTCAACGAGGTTTTCTCAATAAGTTGGTTGAAATCGGCACCTCTGTTTAACGACTTTTATGAGATTAACTGATTATTAGTATAGAGAAATAATACACTGAAAACGTAAAATTATTTTGCTCTGCCTCTAGTATAAGTAAATACTTCCTACAATATCCTAAGTGGACATCAGAAACACGCCACTCGTGTACAAATTGAGTATTGTACTGGTTCTATTGAATAAATATGGTGCAACACACTTAGGCCGGCCGCACGCAGGATCGTCTTGAGACTCACGAATGACGACCCAAGTCGTCATTCGTGAGTCGCAAGACGATCCTGTGTACGGCGGCCTTATACATCAACTAAATTTTATATGTATATATATATATTAGGGACCGACCGATAGTATTCCCAAAGTATCGGTACCGATACCGATAGTTAGAGCAAAGTATCGGCCAATACTGATATCTGTCCAAAATATCAAAATAGGATTCAAAGAATGTAATTCGACACATGTACTGTAATTCAAAACATATATTTGAAGAAATGAAATTCACAAAATAAAAGTCATGTAATGGAAACAATGTGTAATTCAAAAAGTGTAACTCAATATAACAGTTCACTCAATAATCAAAATTGAGGAACTTCAGATTTTTGGAGAGGATGATTTGTTCCTCATCGTTGATTGGGGTGATGTTGGCTCGTTTCGCCATTGATAACATCTCCAGCCGTTGAGAAAAGCCGTTCAGAGTCAACTGATCCAGAGGGGCAGCTCATGCACTTCTCAGCAACTTTGGCAATCTCCGGGAAATCAGCAGAATGTTCTCGCCAGAAAATGAATGGATCCCTATCCCCAGCGATCCGAGGTTGCGACCAATAGGCGTCCAGGGCTGCTTCCACTCTTGCGTCTGGGACAGTGAACCTCGCGTCCGTATCCCTCGTTTGGGGTTCTTCAACTAGAATAGAACGAACGTGATCGTCGAGATTGCTATCTTCTGAATCGGAAAGGTTTTCCCAAAGAGCGATTTTCTTGGACGGAGAAACCGGACCACTTCGGCGGCGTTTCACGGCAATTGCACCTCCAATACGCTTTCGTTGGGCCCCCTCCATGTGACTGCGTATCTCTTGTCTCAACAATTCTTTGGCCTTTTCTTGCATGTCGTCGTCTATCAACCCAGCGACTTGGAATCGGGGATCAACTGCTGTGGCTAGCAGCAGTTTCTCATTTGAATTATGCGCTCGAAATCTCTGTTCGAGAGAATCGCCCAGCTGGCTCTTCAGAATCTTGACACCAGCATCATTCACTGAGCACGCTGCACAGATTCCTTTTGACAGAGATTTGACTGTAGGTAAAACTTCTGATAAAAGCGAGTTTTCCTCACTGATTTTGAGCGTTGCAGTTTTGAAGACAGCAAGCACGTCAATAAGCTTGACCATAAGCTTCCATTGCGTTGAAGTCAACGTATTTTCCAGGGGCCATTCGACATCATATTCAATGATAGCTTGCTTTAGGGAAAGGAGTCGCTGCAACATTTCCAGCATGTAATTCCATCTGGTTGGCACATCTTGAATCAGCTTCAGTTGAGGCAAGTTAAGTCTTCTTTGAATTTGATGTAGGCGCTGCGTCGCTTGCGGAGTGGCGAAAATGACCGACGATTTTCCGAGCCGTTGTCAAAAGATTAGCCACACTCGGGAGGTTCAAGCAGCCATCCTTTATCACCAGTTGGAGTGTATGAGCCAAACAACCGAAACTATCCATTCCTGTTTGTCTGAAAGCTGCTCGCATGTTAACTGCATTATCTCTCATGATCATAAAAGTGTCTTCTTCGGACAATCCCCAATTTTGAATCATTTCTTGAACTTTGGCGGAAATTCTTTCTGCTGTATGATTCTCGTTGAAGACAGAGACATTCAACATGATGTTTTTGCGCACGAAGTTTGGGCCGACGAAGTGATAGGTGAAGTTTATATACGAGTTTTTTTATTCTTAGAAACAAAAAACTATCAGTATCGGTAGCTACTAACCATCGGTATCGGTACCGATACCGATACAACCACCGGTCGATGCCTAATATATATATATATATATAAAAGGGGTCGTGCGTCTTAAGGTACCTAAGCGCCACCACAGGCGAAAACGTGTTTTTGATGGATATCACTATTTTCACCCTTCCTCTATCGCGTGGTTTGGGTTATAATGACCTTACGACACTAGAAGTATGGTTGAAAACCTTATGAAGCGAACTACTTTTTTCACTTCTATCGCCAGCCAAAAGTTCACCCAAAGTTCGGCATAATAAGAAAATTTAAAAAATATATATATAAAATATAAAATATGAAAATCTATTCCAAAAACTCATCAACATCTTCATTAGCATACTTAGAACTCTAATTTAGCCAAAAATGAACGTTCTAGCTCAATTAATAACAGATACTATTGCGAGAATATTGCTGAACTTTGGAGGCGATTTCTGACGAATTTTAATTTTGGCGCTTAGGTACCTTAAGACGCGGGACCCCTCAATTTTATATATATATATATATATTATATATATATATATATATATATATATATATATATATATATATAGGGTGAGTCACGACGAAATGTCATAACTTCGGGAGCTTAGAGCTTAGGTCATTCCCAGTCAAAATCTTCATATGAACATGGGTCCGATTCTTAACGGTTATGGAGGTATGGATGTTTGAATTTCAAGCATGCGCATGCGTGACCTTGAACTGAATTGACAGTTACTTACCGAACCGAACTAACTACGCAGTAAAGTGTTGTGTTTCACAGCGTGCAGTCGATGTTTTGTACGTTCAGTATGCGTTTTACGTTTTTAAATGCTGAATATGCCGATATGATGTATGTTTACGGATTTTGCGATGGAAATACTACTGCTGCTGTCGCTGAATACAGCGACGTTTTCCAAATCGAAGAATTCCGGATCGACGAGTGTTCAGCAACGTTTTTCGGAGATTGCGAGAGAGCGGTTCATTTCCTAGCGTTACTGTTTTATCTGAGCGTCCGGTACAACAAGATGTGGCTGAACAAGAAAACATTATTCAGATGGTACAGCGGAGTCCTCATGTTAGTACGCGAAGGATTTCCACACGTCTTAGAGTTCCTCAAACGAGAGTATGTAGAACGTTACACGAAGACGGCATGTATCCATACCACGTACAGCGCGTTCAGTACCTCCAACCTGGGGATCGTGCCCAACGACTGGAATTTTGTAATTGGTTCAATGCCGATCGACAATTGCATCGATACGTCTTGTTCTGTGATGAGGATCAATTTACTCGCGACGGAGTCACCAACACTCGCAATTCACATGTGTGGTCAGAAATCACTCCTCATGCCATTATGGAAAGTAATTTTCAACATCGGTTCAGTGTCAATGTGTGGTGTAGTATTCTCTACGGTCAGCTGATTGGTCTGTTTATCTTCGAAGGTGGACTTACAGGTGACATTTATCTATGATTTCTGCAAGACGAACTGCCGTCACTATTAGAAGATGTACCTTTGGCAACACGACTGCGTTATGTACATCCAACAAGACGGAGCTCCTCCCCATTTCAGCCGTGCAGTGAGAACGCATCTCGATGATCGCTTCCCTGGTCGATGGATCGGTCGTGGTGGTGCACAAAATTGGCCAGCCAGGTCTCCGGACCTAACCTCTCTACATTTTTATCTGTGAGGGCGCATGAAAGAGCTGGTATACCAGAGAAAAGTGGAAACACGAGATGCATTGCTCCGTCGCATTTTGGATACTGCAGCCCTCATAAAGGACAATCGTAATGAACTAATGCGAGCTACACGCGCGATTCAGAGACGAGCCGCGATGTGTTTTGAGACCGAGGGTAGTCATTTTGAACAGTTATTGTAAATTCATGAATAAAAACTTTAGCAGCTATTTGTTCGCTTATTCTTATTTTTAAACATTCAAACATCCATAGCTCCATAACCGTTAAGAATCGGACCTACTTATGTTCATAAAGTTTTTGACTGGGAATGACCTCAGCTATAAGCTCCCGAAGTTATGACATTTCGTCGTGACTCACCCTGTGTGTGTGTGTGTATATATATATATATATATTATATATATATATATATATATATATATATTAGTGGTGGACCGGATGTCAGTTTTCAACATCCGCGGATGCGGATCTTTAATTTTAATATCCGCGGATGCGGCTATTTAGTTAATCTATCAATATAATATAGAATTATGAATATATGACATAATTTTTCAAATTCTGTGATATTACTATTATGGCAGGCAATGCATAAGAATTAAAATTAATATTAATGTTTTCATTATGATAAAAATAATAACTTTCTCAAGAGTTTCAGCCACAGAAATTCAATGAAACAAGTTTCATTAAATTTTCTGTGTTCATTAATAATTATTAATACTTTACATGAAATGTGCATGACTGGGCCTTATAAGCTAATTAAATTGCATAATTTATTAGAGGTAATATCCGCATAACATCCGCAGTCAGAAGTGCGGATGCAGATATCTGGTCCACCACTAATATATATATAAAATGTACATTACTCAACCTGGCTGAGTTAATAATGATAAAACTACTTTTTCAATAAAACTTAGTGATACCTCGAAAAACCTGGTTCAAGTACTATAACGAGGCTGGAACTAGTTAATATGATCAACTTTGGCCTTATTTTAACCACTTTTCATTTCAGTGGGCGTAATGATTGTGAACTTGACCACACCTTCATTATGATAACGTAGAGCACTGTTGCTTTTATTGGAGGATAACTCACATGCGGCAGCCTCGTAGTACGTTAACCCTCTTTATACTTGGCAATGATACCATGAGCTGCTTGTACCCTGAATGGGTGTATAGGCATTGGGCAGAGAGGTGCTTTTTGTAAGACAGTGAAACTTTGGCCTTAAACTGAACATACTGACATGTCTCAAATGTTTATTTTATATACAGTGTATATGTATATATATAGCCTACAGATAATCATCCGTTGGGGTGGTGTTGGTATTTGTGATATAACATACCCCCATCTGCTCGGCGGATACCTGCTATTTGCATTATATATATATATATATATATATATAATATATATATATATATATATTATATATATAAAATTCTCGAATGGATTAAGATTATGGTTTAGCTTTACAAAAATAACTGTTAAGTCGCAGTAAATAGAAGATTTAAGAGAAATTTAAACTGGATTTAGATTTGGGTTCGACCTCGCAGTCAACCACAGAAGTCGGCAGCATGAACGATAATGGAATTTAGTATAATTTTACAAATGTTAACAAAAAGTTGTTGTTTTTTTTCCTTCATTGCAAATATTTTAAATATAAGAGAAAATAAGGGAGAGAAAAAGCGAGTAAAAATTTAGTTCATTTAAACATGAACCCTTAACTATTATCATTATTTCCCATGATAAAATAAACAAATGTATTCAGGGGTCAGAATTGACCCAAACGATAGTAGCTGAGGGGTTAAATTCTGTAACCGAATGTCGGCAAAAGAAGAAAGAAAAACGAAAAAGAAATCTCGTCTCTCGAAACGAGGATCGCAAAACGAATCCAAATACTCTCACGAAGAGGAAAACTTTTCTAGTCCTCCTCCCCACCCTTTTAAAGCTCTCGACTCTTCGCCGTTCGAAGAGTGGTTCCCTTGTAAGGCGTCCTCGTATGTCCTTAATTACCGATGCGTGTAAGGAGGACGAGAATCCATTGTGCGTAAAGCGAATTGAAAAGAATTATTATGGCGTGCGAGGATAATCTTTTGCGAGCCGATTTCACGTACGACAAACGATAACGCGGGAATTGCAAAGAGAGAGAGAGAGAGAGAGAGAGAGAGAGAGAGAGAGAGAGAGAGAGAGAGAGAGAGAGAGACTAACACAAACACAAAGATCCACTTTAGGCTAGGAAAAGTAAGACGTTAGAAACAGCTATGTAAGTAAAGAATACTGAAAATTTATACCATGCTTACACTTTTAGACGTGTAAAGCTTTCACACAGAAATAGAAGTAAACGGTAAAGTATAGCACAGACAAGGTTCTCACCCTCCCCCGGCAGCCACTAATGACAGAAAATAGTGGTGAAAAAATTTGTAAGAAAGTAGGAAAAAGAATAATGAAGAGAATAGCTTCAGAGTTCATTCACACCATGTGTGAATCTCGTGTATTCGTGTACTCAGTTACGCATTAGAAGACAACGGAAAATAAAGGATAGCATGAATAGTAAACTACTTAATCAAATCTATACCATGCATTTTAAGAAGTCATCATTTCGTTATTGCATCATTTCTCCATATCCTGCCAAAGTCACTGTACCGAAGATTTATTATGTAGTAATTTATATTGCGTCCTTTGCGTAGGAATAACCCAGATAAAAGAGCACTAGTGCAGAGGGCACCTCTAGCTGGCCAGACCTACAATTTAAGAATTCCCCATGCATAATTGGAATAATAATCCATAATATGCATAATTATTATCTTTTATTTTGCGAGATTTTGAAGTACAATATTTAAAACTAAAGTTCCACTCTAAGTAGCTTCCCTGAAGATGAGTATGACTATTTGGAAGCTTTGACTCCCGAGAGATCTCATCAAGCTTCCCATCATCTAAGAACTCCCACTGCTCTGAAACCAGACCCGGCCAGCGCTCCTACTACATTTATTTCAAAAGGGAACATCGCTACTTCTATATAAAACTACTGTATAAAACTTTTTCTAGCTAGCTAATTTAGATATTCCACGATTTACCTAAAAAGTACAAACATTCCTACATTGTAAACCCAAGTAGCATCCTTAAAATTGAAAACATCTATTCGGAGATTTTGGCTCCCGAAAGATCCCATCAAGCTTGCCTCCTCTACCAGTGGAGTATCATCTGAGAACTCCCAGTGCTCTGAAACCAGACCCGACCATTACCTCCTACTACAGTTATTGACAAAGAGAACATTACTCGTTCTACTCTATCGTAACTAGCCCTCCCTCAAGCAGCACCCTTTTAATAATGAAAAAAAAGGAAGGGAAGGAGCAAAAAAAGGGGAGAGATGAGTGGCTTCCCAAAATAAGTTAATATCGCTATTCGGAGTTTTGACTCCCTAGAATTTCATCTATTAGCAAGACGTAAATAAAAATTTAAAAAAGTAAAAATGTATCACCTGAGAACTCCCAGTTCTCTGATACCAGACCCGACCAGCGCCTCCTACTACATTTACGATCAAAAGGGAACGTCACAGTCTTCAACTCCGCTTATCACCCCCCCCCCCGCTTTATAAACTTATTCGTAGGTTTTGACTCCCGAGCTTTCTCACAATGACAACATCCACTGCTCTGTAATCAGACCAGACCAGCACCTCCTACTACATTTACATCTTAAGGAATATCACTGCCCCTATCTGAGACAGATAGACAGACAGACAGATATTCAGAACTACTCTTCCCTCTTATCGAAGCGTTAAACTGCCGTTACAAGCCAAATACCTCTCTACAGATACCATCAATATTTATTTACACTTTGGCATACAGATATAAGCGCCCGTCCCCAATTCTGGTCTGGAGAGGTTTTAAACCTCAAGTCTAAATCATTTCAGGTTTTGTTTGTCTTTGTTTTGGAACATTTGTCTTCCAAGTGTTACAACAAAAGCTCACCAGTGATTTTCTAATATTATATATATATATATATATATATATATATATATATATATATATATATATATATATATATATATCTGTATATTTGATGCAACATTTAATCTTTTCATGAAGAGAGACAAAACATGGTATAATCACTAAAGTGTTTATTTTATATTAAATGATTTGTTTCGTTTCCATAGTGGGCCAAAACGTAAAAATGAAATTGCATTATTATGAAAGTAATAAATACAAAGTTCAAACTACAGCCTATTCACTGATGTAAATAATTACGAGCTACTTGTGGTCTTTTAATTATGCGACATTTTTTCTTTATATTAATAATAATAATAATAATTCAGGGAAGTTTTCAGTTAAATAATAGCAAAGTACACTATTTCAGATGAAGTTCATTTGGTGCGGCGAGTTATTTCTCTTCTCGAGAGTCAATAAATCGAGGTGGGTATACTTTGCCAGCTACGTATTTGAGCAGTCCTTTGCGGATGTAATTAATGGTTTACTTATAGAAGGAAAACTATGATTGAGATGGTTTGTAATTACCCGCGGTCCATTCATGAATAAGAAAGGGGTACCACAGATTTAAATTAAGATATACAGTACCCAAAATTTATTGGGTATGGGCATATACATCATAACGCCAATATCTAAACCAAAGAAAGATTATTAAATAATCGTTTAAATTACCCAACACAAATATTATTTAAGTTACGTAAACTTCGTCTACTTATATAGTAGTTTGGATAGCTTCAGTAGTATGGGTAGTTTGAGTAGTATGGATAGTAATACTGGGCACTGAAGTATCAAATTTAATGGTATAAAAGTATTTAACAGTTTATTCGTCAATAAAGAGAGTCGTTTTTCCTCTTTGCACTTTTACTGACGAGAGACGGTGTGATTAAATAAAAGTGAAATCGAGGCACAGAGTAAACCTCTCCCAATCCTCCTCCTCCTCCTCCTCCTCCTCCTCCTTCCATGCTTGCGTTTCCAATTTGGCCCATTCCCCTCCCCGTTCAGCCATTTTTGCATCCCCCAGCCTCCGCCTTCTACTAGACGCCATACGAATACGGTGGTTCGCTGAAGTACTTTTCGGAGTACCTCTTAATGTACCCTAAAGGTCTTACTTAACATGAGCGAGTCCTCGTGTTCTTTCGTGGTACTTCTCGATGGTTATCAGCAGTGAAAGCAAAAAGAGGCGCGTACCTCTCTGTTTAATCTACACACAATGATAATCAAAGTAGCGTACGGACCTTTTAGGGCTTTTAAGGCTCTTAAGAGATGGGCAGACGTAGGTAAAGCCGAGTTGCAATTGTACCAGAGAAAAAGATTGACTCTGACTCATTGTACGTCAATGAAATTGAGAAATAGAATCATTATTCTTAGTCCATTTTTATTATTTCATTTCTTTGCTTAAATAATTTCCCGACAAAATCTCTCTACTCAAATTCAGATTTGCAAATAATTCACAATAGCTCTCCAAACACGTGTTACATCCAGTATTTGGGAAATAAACTTATTCGATGATGTAACCGAAACCTCAAAATCTACATAATTATTTAGTTGTCCGAAAATCCAGAATGAAAAAAACAAAGATTGTGGGGAAGTTCTTTTAATTTGTACCTGAGGATGGTCATAATAGTGATCGAAACGTTGCGTTCTTCAATAAACGGTTTAAATTTTTATTTTAGCTTTATAATAGCGACATTATTAAAGTTTAACAAATACCTAACCTAGCATTCTGGTCATAAATACACAGAAGACACGCTTCATTCATTAGAATGACGAAACAGTACGCGATGAATATTTTAACAATTATTTGAATTTTGGGAGCAACTTTTTTTCTGTTAAACCAAATTACACGCCTTAGCATGGTTAATTTAACCATTTAGGACTGGTTGTCAAAAGGTTTATATTATATCACGCTATTTGGTGATTGTAATCAAGGTTCTTTATGTAGAATAAATCGCAAATTATATATTGAATAGCAAAAGTTTTCTTCAAAATCCTTGCAGTACATATACAGTAGATGCAATATTATATAAAATACTCATACGATAAAACCAACATGGAACTATTTCGATTTAGTGACCCCATTTTTTTAAATGGACTTTTTCAAAGACATTTTATCTATTTTGATTAAATATTTTGCGTAGTTTTAATGTTAAATTGAACTAAACCTAATTATGGCCAACACTTTAAAACCAATCCTTAGAATTTAATTACAATTTACGCGAAAGCAATACTTACGATACATAAAACATTATTAAATTTTAGTAAGTTTATATCTCAATTGGGATATATGATCATTCTCTTACCCGTATTATCGGGCTTCAATACGTAAATTAATCTACTCGGGTGCCGACCCTCACGTTCAAAGCCTATCTATAAACACTAATAAAAATATTTACATTCAATAATAATGTAGACCAATTTTAACATTCGCTATTACTGTTAATAAAAGTTTACTAATATTACGTTAATTTCAACAGCTTGTAGTACAAATTTGCGCTAAGATCCTTCAAAGTGTAACGAATCAAAACATTAAGATGTTACAAAAACATTCACTTTACAACGATATCTACATGAATGAATTGCAAAAACTCTTTGCCATCGCGCTACGCAAAAATAATTTTAAACAACCAACTACCTACTCTAATTCACCTACCTCCATACCTACTCAACGAACCTATCATTTTATAAATTTATTAATATAAGTACATAAACACATTGGGTACAAATTATATATATATATATATATATACTGTATATGTATATATACATACATATATATATATATATATATATATATATATGCATTTAACTGCAATGACCACGCAGTATATAAATGAATAGAAACTACGTAAATAAGGAGCGTCTCTGCACACGGGGAAGAGAAATAACGAATAAATGAAAAATGAGGCGAACCGCCCGCGAATCGAACCCAGGGCCTTCCAATTGCCGGTTGGATGCGCTACCATTACACTACGGTCCTCGATCAATCATAAATCGAAATTCTCCTACATAGGGCAGAAACCAATGCCCTGAGAGGGCACCCTCGCAAATCGTGAATATGTGCATTTAACTGCAATGACCACGCAGTATATAAATGAATAGAAACGACGTAAATAAGGAGCTCCTTATTTACGTCGTTTCTATTCATTTATATACTGCGTGGTCATTGCAGTTAAATGCACATATTCACGATTTGCGAGGGTGCCCTCTCAGGGCATTGGTTTCTGCCCTATGTAGGAGAATTTCGATTTATGATTGATCGAGGTCCGTAGTGTAATGGTAGCGCATCCAACCGGCAATTGGAAGGCCCTGGGTTCGATTCCCGGGCGGTTCGCCTCATTTTTCATTTATTCGTTATTTCTCTTCCCCGTGTGCAGAGACGCTCCTTATTTACGTCGTTTCTATTCATTTATATACTGCGTGGTCATTGCAGTTAAATGCACATATTCACGATTTGCGAGGGTGCCCTCTCAGGGCATTGGTTTCTGCCCTATGTAGGAGAATTTCGATTTATGATTGATCGAGGTCCGTAGTGTAATGGTAGCGCATCCAACCGGCAATTGGAAGGCCCTGGGTTCGATTCCCGGGCGGTTCGCCTCATTTTTCATTTATTCGTTATTTCTCTTCCCCGTGTGCAGAGACGCTCCTTATTTACGTCGTTTCTATTCATTTATATACTGCGTGGTCATTGCAGTTAAATGCACATATTCACGATTTGCGAGGGTGCCCTCTCAGGGCATTGGTTTCTGCCCTATGTAGGAGAATTTCGATTTATGATTGATCGAGGTCCGTAGTGTAATGGTAGCGCATCCAACCGGCAATTGGAAGGCCCTGGGTTCGATTCCCGGGCGGTTCGCCTCATTTTTCATTTATTCGTTATTTCTCTTCCCCGTGTGCAGAGACGCTCCTTATTTACGTCGTTTCTATTCATTTATATACTGCGTGGTCATTGCAGTTAAATGCACATATTCACGATTTGCGAGGGTGCCCTCTCAGGGCATTGGTTTCTGCCCTATGTAGGAGAATTTCGATTTATGATTGATCGAGGTCCGTAGTGTAATGGTAGCGCATCCAACCGGCAATTGGAAGGCCCTGGGTTCGATTCCCGGGCGGTTCGCCTCATTTTTCATTTATTCGTTATTTCTCTTCCCGTGTGCAGAGACGCTCCTTATTTACGTCGTTTCTATTCATTTATATACTGCGTGGTCATTGCAGTTAAATGCACATATTCACGATTTGCGAGGGTGCCCTCTCAGGGCATTGGTTTCTGCCCTATGTAGGAGAATTTCGATTTATGATTGATCGAGGTCCGTAGTGTAATGGTAGCGCATCCAACCGGCAATTGGAAGGCCCTGGGTTCGATTCCCGGGCGGTTCGCCTCATTTTTCATTTATTCGTTATTTCTCTTCCCCGTGTGCAGAGACGCTCCTTATTTACGTCGTTTCTATTCATTTATATACTGCGTGGTCATTGCAGTTAAATGCACATATTCACGATTTGCGAGGGTGCCCTCTCAGGGCATTGGTTTCTGCCCTATGTAGGAGAATTTCGATTTATGATTGATCGAGGTCCGTAGTGTAATGGTAGCGCATCCAACCGGCAATTGGAAGGCCCTGGGTTCGATTCCCGGGCGGTTCGCCTCATTTTTCATTTATTCGTTATTTCTCTTCCCCGTGTGCAGAGACGCTCCTTATTTACGTCGTTTCTATTCATTTATATACTGCGTGGTCATTGCAGTTAAATGCACATATTCACGATTTGCGAGGGTGCC
>JAJOZX010011165.1:50000-55000 GCA_023014485.1 Bathynomus jamesi
AAATAGGTTACATAGGTTAATTTTGTATAGTTATATAATTAGTAAAAACGGCTTACGCATATATATTGTCCGCTATTCAAATGCTTTACAATTTTTTCCTTAATTATATATGCGCTATTTTAAAAGTCATATCGCGTAGAAGGTTGTAGAATATGCCGTACAAAAATGAGAACAAATTTTTATGTATAGAATACATTCTCTTTCCATTCATTTCAAAATTTTAAACACGAAAACGCGTATTAATGATGTGCTAAACTCTAAGAAAATAAAAAAAAAAACAAAAAAAAAAACCCCTCATGTTAAATTAAAGATAAAAACATTATCGTTGCACGGAGAAAAATTAACACGAAACTATAAGGACGAAGGTGGAAATAACAGCATGCGAGTTAAATTACCCGAATTATAACAAAAACCTAAAATTTGAACGCGAAATCAAACAAAAAAAAAAAACATATCCTAAAAACGAATCGAAAAACAAATGGAAATGTTAAAAACACGAAAACGGGAGAAAAACTAAAAGAAATTCGTAAGTAGTCTGACGGCTCCCACTCCATAGCCATTCCTTCCCCACGATCGGGGGAATGAAAAAAGGAGAGAGAGCGGGCATGAAGGGGAATGGGGAAAAACCGTGGGTAAAAGTGGAAGAAGAATATTATGAAGAGAAGCGAGACGCGAATAAAAGTTAATGAAATCGAAAGTTAATTTTTACAAGAAATTAAACTCGTGACAAAAGAAACATTTTCAAATTACACAAAAATTACCTTCTTCTCTTAACTGAAAAATAACACACTCTTATTCTTAACGTATATATATATATATATATATATATATATATATATATATATATATATATATATCTATATATATATATATAATGCATCATCATTCCCTGATGAGGTGTATTGTATAAACGAAAAGCGCTGCAATCGCTTTTCATTTTCTCTGTGGGTGTGCATCACTCATTAATTCCACGTGTTTTACTGTAAAATTCATTCAATATACTGTATATATACACACACACACACACAGTATATATGTATGTATATATATATATATATATATATATTTATTAAAGATGATATAGACTTCATATATGAAATAATGTACGTACAATTTTCATTGATGTGAAGGTGTATATAAATGTTAAGATGTGAATGAAGCGTAAAAACAAACTTAATCGAAAATAAAGATTAAAATTACGTGAAAAACAGTGAGAAAAGAATGAAGTACTTTTGCGGGTTCTCTTCTTCTACTAAAATAAATTTAAAAAAAAAACGTTAAATTTAACCTTCGAAATAACCTTTTTTGCGTGTGATATTTATTCAAGAAAATGACCAAAGATATTCCAAGAGTGGATAAAACAAAAAAAACGTCACAACACAAACAAAGAGTTAATGAAATTTGACAAAATTTATTGAATTAATTCATCCTTTGAGAGAGAGAGAGAGAGAGAGAGAGAGAGAGAGAGAGAGAGAGAGAGAGAATGTCTTCGGCAAAGTTCCAAGGCGTTACAAGGACAAGAGGAAGCCTCAAAGACCTTTCGGTCCACTCGGGGAGGTTCCTGCTATTAAACTTGTTCATTTTTTAACTATTGCAGCAGTAGTAGAAAACTGGATAGAAAAGCATAAGGTTGTCTCCCCACCCTGCGCTCGCGGGGTACGAAAAAAGGTTGAAGAAATTAGCTTGACCCTGGAAAAATAGCCAAGGAAACTTTACAGGAAAGAGGAGAATATTAAACTAGCTCAACAATTACATTATACACATACAGAAATCGTACACTAGAGAGCAGGGTTGTATAAATTAACATAATATATTTTTACTAATCGTATATGAATTATTGGTATCGTCACAAAAACATCGAACGTATGTTTTGATTTTATGTAAAATATATCGGGCCAACAAAGATCCTATGGCCCCCTCCAAGCTAGTTCCAAGAGGGTTAGGCAAACTCGCCATGTCTACACCTATGTACCGGCAAAGCCATCGCGCTGGTAAGGTGATGAAATGCTTCTACAGAAATGGGATTGAAACAGGAACTGAGAAAGGAAATCAGATTTTCCACACCATGCCCTCACCCTTCACGGGCACCCAGCCACTCAAGAGAGAGAGAGAGAGAGAGAGAGAGAGAGAGAGAGAGAGAGAGAGAGAGAGAGAGAGAGAGAGAGAGAAGGGAAAGGTGGTATACACTTACTACCTTCAAACAAACAAGAAAAAGAATGGTTGACCCGTGAAACGGAAACGCATTAAACTCTTTTAAGGCTTTTCTCGTCCCATTTCATTTTGAACTTTAAAACAGCACCCAATCATTACCTAAACAATGAACGAATACTTTCATTATTTTAATAAATGGCTAAAAACAGTGATCCTATTTCAGTATAAAATTCGTATCAGTGTACGCGATGCTGCGAACGACGGACGTTTTTGTGCAGAAAGGTGAGCATCAGATTTGCAAGAGATTTTGTTTAGAACTTTGAGCGGTATTTGTATTATGAAATATTCTCTTCTTTCTTTGTTAGTAATCTCTCTCTCTCTCTCTCTCTCTCTCTCTCTTCTCTCTCTCTCCTCTATCTCTCTCTCTCTCCTCTCCTCTCTCTCTCTCTCTCCTCTCTCTCATATATATGTATATATATATATATATAAAATGTTTAAGGTTACCGAGTATTAACTTCCTCTTTTCTTATAAAAAGAATTTTCCTGGATTAATTCCAAAATTGGAAAGAATTTGGTATCTGTCAGTTAGAAAAGTTGCCCTAAAAAGACGATCTATCCAAAACAGGTCACCACAAAAGGTACAGAAAGTCGTTCTGGTAGTTGCTCAACCAATATATATATATATATATATATATATATATATATATATATATATAATATATATATTTATATAGATATATATATTATATATATATGATTGATGTAAACATTGAAGAATAGAGATCATCTCTTTGCTATCAGTGCATGCTGAATATTGAGAGAGTCATAAGGTTGTCTGAAACGTTTTGAAGTACAAAGGAATGCCATTGAGGGCTGCAATACAAAATGAATGAAGAAGGAAGACTCTTCCACAAATGACCTCGTCTGACCTTTTCCATAAAGTAAAATGGAACGCGCAAATAAAATACATTTCTTCGTTACAAGGGTTACAGCTTTAATACCACTTTTATCACCTACTGTACATAATATTATACATACACGCAGCACATACGTACGTGTATAATATATATATATATATATATATACACGTCTTATCCTTTGTAACAATTCCTGAAGTTATGGGTATTTGTTACAATGCCCAGATACAATAGTTTAGAAAGGTAATCGGATTATGGGTATCCAGAAGGATTTGTTCTCATCGGCTTTTATTGACGGTCGCATCAACTTACCTTCAGACTGAAACATTTTCAAATCCTCACTTTTGAAAAGTGTTTGAAAGCCTTTGTATCCCAACACACTCAAAGTCCCAACGTTTCTAATGAGTTCTTAACGTTATATATCTCTTAAAAAACCCTAACGTAAGTGGTGGAGTGTAAAACGCTTCTTTTCACTTAACCATTCTACAAATGACTGAAACAGGACTAAATCTCTCTCTCTCTCTCTCTCTCTCTCTCTCTCTCTCTCTCTCTGCTCTCTATTATATATATTATATATATATATATATTACAAATTTATTCTCATCATGTTCGACATTAATATTATCAGAATATATCTACAAGTGGTTGGTTATATATTCAGAATTTATTTCACATATAGAAAACTGCCTCTATTTTAATATATGCCGAAACTCGTTTTAATATATGCCGAAACTCGTTAAAACAAACAGTATTAAATATTCCTACTTTCAACAGTGCCAAAAACGGTTCTCAATACAAGTGCTCACTATAATGTTTATTCGCGTCTCAAACTCCTTCAACAATTCCACCGCAGTATAGGCAGTACTATGGAGAATGTCAAACTGCTTCCTAAATAAAAGTGGAATGGCGCGCGCGCGCGCACACACACGCACACACAGTGTGAATGATGTAAATTTTTCCTAATATTTTGGGAGTCTTTCGCTCACGTTCGCGACTTGACAAAGAGGGAGAGCTCTGAATTTATGTTCCAAATTTATGTTTATGCAAATCACGTTCTTCGAAAGCTTTAAAACACCCAATAAATACACGAACGTTTTCAGAAAGAATAATCCCCATTATATGACACTTTCCCTCTATTTCTCTCTCTCGTATATATATATATATATAGATATATATATATATATATATATATATATATATATATATATATATATATATATATATATATATATATATATATAGATACCAACTTATATACTGTATATATATATTATATATATATATAATATTTATAATATAATATATGTATGTTTTTATCTCGTAATAAACTAAAGCTATATTAAACCCCAGTAAAATACGTGTGACGTAATCCAATTGAAAGAATGTAGGAGTGAGTGGGACGAATAAATGTTAGAAGGTATCTCCAGTAGGCTCTAACTAACACCTTGTTAACTATGAAAAAAAACCCCGACATTTATAACACTTATGCCAATGTAACACGTGACTTTGTTTTATATATATATATATATTATATATATATATATTATATATATATATAGCTTCCATAAATTATCTTTAGAAATTCAATTCACTTTCGGTTGAATTTATGAAGGTAGTTTATTTATTGACACTATATATATATTATATAATATATTAACATCCGCATCCGCACACTTCTGACTGCGGATGTTATGCAGATTTATTACCTCTAATAAATTATGCAATTTACAATTAAATTAGCTTATAAAGTAGCTTATAAGGCCCAGTCATGCACATTTCATGTAAAGTATTAATTATTTATTAATGAACAAACAAAAATATAAAACCTCAAATATAAATACCTGGTGACACAGAAAATTGAATGAAACTTGTTTCATTGAATTTTCTGTGGCTGAAACTCTTGAGAAAGTTATTATTTTCATCATAATGAAA